>JAABOM020097926.1:0-27060 GCA_011800125.2 Solanum clarkiae
GTTGGGTTGAACCTATTTAAATAGGTTCTACTTGTTCTCTCCCACCAATGTGGGATGGGTTTGTATACCCAACACAAGCACCCATGAATAATGATCTTCCATTCTTTACTTGTTGTTTGATTTAGGTTTATTTGATTTGCAGAGAGGTTTCTCGCCTAAAACAAAAGGTTCCAATGAAACAAGGTTTAACAACACCCAAAAGGAACGGGGTGGTTGGGTCGATCAAACCCTAGAGTAGGAGCGTGTTTGGGGTAAAGAAGGAACGAAAGGGTTCTCACTCAGTAGCAGTGGTAAGAGGACTTTCTCCACTAGCAACAGCAGGAATACTTTAGAATAAGGGATTTGGGCTCACCGAGATGAGAGAATATATATATATATATATAGTCTTGGAGGGGTTGTGAAGGCAATCTAGACTATATTATACATACTGAAAGGTAATAAAAGTAATTTACTTATTTTCAAACTATAATTAATTTTTCTAACTAAGCACATAATTCTAATAAGGTCCAAATTGAAAAATGTTTGACTACTTTTTACAGACATAATCCTACTCATATATACTAACAAAGCACAATTCAAACTTTAGAATCTAGTGGATCATGTTTGATCAATATGGTAGAACACAAATCAAAGGCTCGACTCTCCTTGCCCTCAATCTCCAACAAACTACAACTAAGATTAAAAGAAAATAAGAAAGATGCATTTAATCAAGGACTATAGTGACATCTTAATAAGATTTATCTTTCTGTTGTTCAGACGTTCTGATCACATTTAGATTATACACACTGAAACCTAATAAATTTAATTTACTTATTTTCAAACTATAATTATTTTTCTAAATAAACACATAATTCTAATAAACTCCAAATTGAAAAATGTTAGACTACTTTTGTCACACCCTAGGAGGGTACGTTTGGTGTAGCCGGCACTTGAAGAACCATTGCTGGTTCCCTAGGAGAACCACCTCGCCTCATTGTCATATCAACTCGACAGCGGAAAAATAATACTCAAATAGATATACATCATCAAGATAAGCATAACTCCACTAACTCATAGCTTCCAATGAATAAGTTTAGAAATACAAGATGCTCAACAAAATCCTCTACTCAATGTCTATGAAGCCTCTACTCAACAATCTAGATGGTGCCATAACAGGCCATGGACACCCCAAATAAAAGAAAATAAAGTACTCAATGGAAGTAAAACGTAAAATGGACTCCTCGGGGAATGCAAGGAAGGCTCACCAACTCTGGAATGCACTAATCTAGACTTCAACGGTGCGCGGGCTGAACCCCTCTATCACCCATATCTTCATCATAAAATGATGCAGGTCAAAATGGACGTCAGTACATGAAATATACTGATATGTAAAATACCTCAAGAAAATAAGGCTCAACTCACTCATCTCGACTTAACAACTCATACTCAACTCAATATATGCAAGTTTAAATTAAATCATGCTTTTTAAACTATGCTCAGTAAAAATAGACTCGGATTAAAATATCATGCTCAATCAAGGTGCTTAGGAGATTCTCTTAACCAACGTCCAATCCCATCACCTTTAGTTTGGTGATGTACAATGAAGGTGACGCCATTTTCACTCCCATCCTAAATGTGCCATGGTAAAGGGTGATCAACTCCCTCATAGATCCATAGTAAATGTCCATTTTTGAGACAAGAGTTGCCAGAATAGGTTGTACAACTATCCTACACTGGCAATATAGTTTTGTGGGATAAAGTAGATGTTTACTCACTCCCACCTTGGTGCTCGATACTCCTTCCAAGACTAAAATATGTTCAACTCATCAATCAACTCAATCCTCAATGCTCAGTCAATCAACTCAAATCTCAACCTCAATGGGGTTACCTCATTACCTCAATTCAACTCGTCTCAGTTACTCATAGACTCAGTCAATCAATGCAGACAATCAAACTGGACTCAGACTCATACAGTCATTTAGACTCGCTCAATTTGACTCATCATACAATATAAGTAAGCTTCATGGTAGTATAAGTGACTCGGTTCAATATGCTTTTCATGCTCTATAATGCTCAAATTACTCAACTTATCAAATTAACACCAAACTCAAACCTCAACTCAATCTATGCATAAAATTTCATAGAATTATGCAATTTAGGATTCATGCTTCCAAGTTCGAACTTTACCTTAATATCATATAATTAATTATGCAATGTCGCAAGAACTTCACACATTATCAGGAGAATTCATAATAAATACAAGAATTTAGTATTAGGGTAATAAAATTTCCCAAATCTCAACTCTTTTCCAAATCTTGACTAGAGACGATGAAGTGGGCATCTGAACAAAGGTAGTTCCACACTTTAGTGAGCCTTACATAACTGGGGATGGAAGAACAATTAAACTCTATTAGATCTTCATGCTAAAATCAAGAACTCTTGCTCTCCTCCCTATTCTATTGTTTTCAAGAAACCTTTATGGTGAAGAATGGTGAATAATACACCTAGGGTTCTGTTTTAAGTCTTTAATCAAGCCTAAAATGACCAAGGATTTAATTAAGGATTAGAGTGGACAAAAATACCCCTCTTAAAAATTGTCCCCTGAGTCTATGAGAGTCCGTCTACAGGCCTCAAACCATTCTACGAGTCATAGACGATCTCTCAAAAACTAGGGGTCCTTAAATTTGAGTTACTGGAATTTGTATCGACACTTCCTCTACGAGTCGTAAACCATTCTACGAGTCATCTACTAACCCGTAATTCAAGATACTGAAAAGTCGATATTTGGACCATCAATCCATGAAACCAATCTATGAGCCGTGAAATACTTTACGGGTCATATACCATCTCGTATATAGGCCACAAACATAGAAAAGTTTCACCAAGTCATCTGGGGGTTTCACGAGATCTATTTTATGAGTCGTAATCTTATCTACGAGTCATAAATGACCCTCGTGAACCTTCTTATGTAGCTTTTCTTAGTCTTTTCTCTGCATCCTCTGTGCATCTACTCCAGATTTGGTAAAAAGAATTAGGAGTGTTACACTATTTCCCCCTTGAGTTCATTCGTCCTCAAATGATGAGAAATCTTGGGATTTAGGTCAAGGCACAAATCTCCCTATAGAATCTAACAATCAACCAGCTCTTATCTCACCCATGCAATCAATAAATCAAGAAATTCAGCAAGTAAAATAATCAAACAGTCAATGCATCATATCAATTCTCACTCGGACTTTACAACTCTATAGACTATCATACTAAGAATGAACAAAGAACTTAAGGAATGGGAACTCAAGAATTTAGAGGGAATTCATTACCATAAACTCTCTCATCATCAGCAGGTAGGAATAAATTAACTTGTGAACCTGACAATCAAGGATTTGGATAGGAATCTCTTCATAACTCTAATTGTCTTTCACTCCAATACTCTCGATAGGCACTACCTACTGTGGGTCTCCCAAAAACTTCTTAAGCATGGACACATGGAAGACCGGGTGGATGGTCGCCAACTCTGATGGTAGTTCTAACTTATGTGCCATATTTCCCACTCTCTTTATGATTTGATAAGGGCCAATGTACCACGGACACAACTTTCCTTTCTTTCCAAACCTCATCACGTATTTCATGGGCGACACTTTCAAATACACTCAATCATTGACTTCAAACTCTAAGTCTCTTCTTCTAACATCTGTGTAGGATTTCTGTTGGCTTTGTACACTCCTCAACCTTTCTCGAATAATCTTCACCTTCTCCATAGCTTGGTGAATCAATTCTGGTCCAATCAATTCTACATCACCTAACTCAAAGCATCCAGCCGGCGACCTACACCTCCTCCCACAAAGTACCTCATATGAGGCCATCTGAATGCTCGAATGGAAGTTGTTATTGTATGAAAAATACATCAAAGATGCAGGCTGTTAATATATCCTCCAATATCTGAATAGTACGCTCTGCTTGGCCATCCGTCTACAGGTGAAAAGTAGTGTTAAGGTGCATCTTTATGCCCAAACCCTTTTAAAAGGATCTCCAAACCTAGGCAATGAATTGAGATCCTATATCTGAGATAATAGACAGAGAGACTCCATGCAGTCTAATAATCTCCTGTATGTATAGCAAGGCGTAATCCTCAATGGTGTCATTTGTCTTGACTGACAAGAAATAGGCAGATTTTTTCATCCGATCCTCTATTATCCAAATTAAATCATGTTATTTATCGATCCTCTATAAGCTTATGACAAAGTCCATGTTAATCCTCTCCCATTTCCACTTTGGAATCTCAAAGTTCTGAGCTACTCTACATGGCCTTTGGTGCTCAACTTTAACTTGTTCACAATTCGGGCACTTGTAAACAAACTTGGCAATGTCTTTATTCATACCACTCAACTAGTAGACTTTTCTCAAGTCAAGGTACATCTTGGTAGACCCTAGGTGGATGAAATATCTCGAACTGTGGGACTCTGCCATGATCCTCCCTCGAACATCATTAACATCTGGGAAACATAGTCTTTCTTGATACCTCATACCCCATCTCCCCCTTTGACGAAAGTCATTACCTTCTGCTTATGCACATCCTCCTTCAACTGAAATAAGACGAGATCTTGATCTTCTTTCTCCTTCACCTCCACTACTAGAGATGATGCAAACCCATTATGCACAAGAACTCCTCCTTCGCCTGATTCGTCTAATTAAACTCCTAATCATGCCATTCTATGAACCTCCTCGGCTAACTGTCTCTTCTCCTCCTCCACATGGGTGGTGTTTCCTATGGACGACCTGCTAAGAGCATAAAAACCCATATTAGCTTTACCTTCATGGTAGAGGATGCTCATTTTGTAGTCTTTGAGCAACTCAAGCCATCTTCTCTACCCTTAAGTTAAGATCATTGTGGGTGAAGACATATTATAGGCTCTTGTGGTCTGTGAATAAATCAACATGTCTCCATATAAATAGTGGCACCATAATTTAAGAGCAAACACTACTGTCGTCAACTCTAAGTCATGAGTGGGGTAGTTCTTCTCATGCACCTTAAGTTGTCTAGAGACGTAAAAAGCATAACCTACGCCCTCTGTATCAACACACATCCCAATCCCACTCTCAAAGCATCACAATAGATAACAAATCTATCCATCTCATCAACTAAGGTCAATACTGGTACGGTAGTTAATCTCATCTTCAGCTGTTTGAAACTTCTCTATCACTCGCCAGTCCATTGAAACTTGACCTTCTTTTGAGTCAGTCTAGTCAAGGGTGCAGATAGGTAAGAAAACCCATCAATAAACCTCTGGTAATAACCAGTCAATCCTAGAAATCTCCATATCTAGGTCGGTCAGGTTGGCCTTGGCTAGTTCTTAACTTCCTTGATCTTTTGAGTATCGACTCGAATTCCATCTCCAGAAACAACATGACCCAAGAAAGCCACCGATTTGTGCCAAAACTAACACTTAGAAAATTTTGCATATAACTCATTATCTCTGAGGTCTGCAATGCGATTATGAGGTGATTGGCATGCTCCTCCTTGTCTCTAGAATACACCAGAATATCGTCGATGGATACTATAACAAACATATCAAGATAATGTCTGAATAATCTGTTCATTAGGTCCATTAAAGGTCGCAGGTGCATTTGTCAATCCAAATGACATCACCAAGAATTTGAAGTGACCATATCGTATTCGAAAAGTGATCTTCGGGATGTCATATTCTCTCACCTTCAATTGGTGATAGGCTTATCTGAGGTCTATCTTAGAAAAAAACATAGCATGTTGAAGTTGGTCAAACAAGTCATCGATCCTCAGAAGGGGATACTTATTCTTGATTGTCACCTTATTCAACTAACAGTAGTCAATACACATCCTAAGAGAACCATCCTACTTTAGCCCGAACAAGTTCGGAGTGCCCTGTCACGCCCCAAGTCCCGTCAGGGTGGACTGGCACCTGCCTCAACTAACTATACAATATAAACATAAGCTCTAGACATATATAAAGCCCCGAAGAAACCTGGAGCTTGATGACAGTAGCTGAATATTTTGTACTCCTACTAGGGAGATCTACTAGCACCTGTACCTGCAGCATGAAATGCAGGTCCCCCATAAGGGACGTCAGTACGGGATAATGTACTGAGTATGTAAGGCAGGATATACTATACATAAAGTAATAACTCAAATGAACCCATGCACTGGTGTAAGTTTGTGGACCACCTTTACTTATACTGTGGAATCATGTACTTTACATCCTTTATATTACTTTACTTTTACATTACAGATGATACGAATAAGATGTTCTTCTTTATTTAGAGGCTTTGTAGACTATGTAAAGTAAAAGTGAAGTCATGTCTCGTACTTTAGACACCGTGGCTCCAACGGCCTAGTCATATGCATTTCCTTTTGGTTTATTATCACTGTTTATCTACTTTAAGGCATGCTAAAGGTAGAACCCCTCATAATACGTATAGTAAGCACATAGTTACAGGTTGGTTCTCCTGGGCCTTATCGGAAACGGGTGCCAATCCACCCTAGCGGTACTTGGGGCATGACATTCCCCATGGGGAGACACTAGGTTGTATGAATCCTTTTTCTAGCAAATTCTTCAACTGCTCTTTTAACTCTTTCAACTCTACAAGGGCCATTCTACATGGTCTGGGCATCAGGAAGTACATCAATTCCGAAGTCGTTCTCTCTATCAGAAGGGACTCCAAGAAGATCCTTAGGAAATATATTAGGAAACTCGCTCACGATAGGGACAGACTCAAGAGTAGAGGTCTTAACATCATCAGACTTGGCTCACACAAGGTGGTAGATACATCCTTTATAAATCAATCTTCGGGCTTTGAGGCTAGAAATAAATTTACCCATTGACGCAACAAAATCTCCGTTCCACTCAATGACAGGCTCAGTTGGAAATTGAAATTTAATACTTCAGGTTCTGCAATCAACAAAGGCATAGCAGGCGTGAAGTCAGTCCATATCTCTAACTCAATCAAATCCGCAAGAGTATCCTTATGATAAATGGACACCACACAATCTTTATAGATTCTCTCAGCTCAAATAGACTCACTAACAAGAGTAGAAACACAAAATAGGTCAAGCAAACACTCAGGAAGGATATCAAATCTACCAGCCATATATGGCATCACAAAAGAAAATGTTGCACCCAGATCAAGTAAAGCATAGTAAGGAAAGGTAAAAACTCAAAGCATAACCATCACACTATCCGGTGCAACCTCTTGGTCCCGTTGATTCCCCCATTGCATACAGATTGTTTGTCCCGTTGCCTGTCCCTGGTGCAACACCTCTCTGGTTACCCCTAGTTGGTGGTGTTGTGGTAGAGGACTAGGCCCTATTGCCCCACATTAGACACTCCCTCTGAAAATGGCCTGGCTGGCCATGCTTGTAGCAATCGTTCCCTCCATCTCTTCATTCTCCCAAATGCATGCATCCTGCCACATTTCCCACAAGGTAGCTTTCCTTTAGAGCGAAGAGTCATATTGCTTAAGATTGTGCACCCTGTGACCTAAAGTTTGGCTGACCTTAGGACCTGTTATCATACCTGTGGCTTGTGGCTGGTGCACTAGCTGAAGATGGTGCATAGCGAGAGGACCTCTTCTGGAAGTATGACTTATCGCCCTTACTCTGCTTGGTCTGATAGGGCTCAGGCCCTGCTGACTTGTCCTTCTTACTCACATGCTCCTCTCTGTCCTTCTTATCCTCCATATTTTGCTGGGCATGAACTATCATTCTAGAAATATCTATGCCAGGGATCAACAATGTCGCCTTACACCCCTTCCTCACATGTCTAACCAACCAAGATGTAAAATTCCTCATCCTAGCTCCCATATCCTGGACCATCTCTGGGGCATACCTAGATAATTGGACAAATTTCAGGTTGTACTCCTTAATAGTTAGCCCTTCCTATTTCAGATTCACAAACTCCTCAACCTTTGTTTCTCTAAACTCCTGATGAAAGAAGAGATCGAGGAAGTCACTCTCTAACTCATCCCAAGCAGCGGGTTCAGTATCCTTACCTTGACTCTCTTCCCACTGATTATAGTAAACATTATCCAAATCCTTGAGCTAATAGGCTGCAAGCTCTACTCCCTCAGTCTTGGTCACATGCATAGTTTTCAACAACCTCCACATCTCATCAATGATGATCCAATGGTCCTTCTCAACCTTTGACCTAGTGAAGACCAGTGGGTTCTTCCTTAGAAAATCTCTCAGTCTAGTGGCAATTGTTGGCTCTTAAAAGCTAGAACTAGGAATCTAGGAGCCATGGGTCCCACTCTGGGAAGCTACCCACTGTATGAGCATGGTGATAGCTCCTCTGAAATCAACCTCTGTCGTAGGGGTCAGATGCAGCAATAGGCGTCACAAGAACACCAGCAGTTCTTGCCGGTCGACCTCCGCCCCTCGTTTCCATAGTAGGGTTCTCAGTATTGTTAGTTGGAGAATTCCTTTTGGTCACGGTTCATTCAGGAGGCATGATTTGCAAGCGCGTAATGCACGAGTTAGAAGAGAGTTTTGTAGAGTTTATCTCAATTACATGAACTCAGAATACAAAGAAAGTGTGAGAGTTCCTAATGTCCTATAGCCTCTTGCTTATGAAGTGTAGTGCACAACACATCCATAAACAAGACTCTACTAGACACGACTTCATCGACTCCCTAGGACTCATAAACTATATGTTGTGATACCAAGTTTGTAATGCCTCAGGAGGGTGCCTTTGGTGTAGCCGGCACTTGAAGAACCATTGCTAATTCCCTAAGAGAACCATGCCTCATCATCACATCAACTCGACAATGGAAGAATAATACTCAAATAGATATACATCATCAAGATAAGCATAAATCTACTAACTCATAGCTTTGAATGAATAAGTTTGGAAATACAAGATACTCAACAAAATCCTTTACTTAGTGTCTATAAAGCGTCTACTCAATAACCTAGATGGTGTCATAAGAGGCCAAGCACACCCCAAATCAAAGAAAATAAAGTACTCAATGGAAATAAAAGGAATGCAAGAAGGGTTCACCAACTATGGAATGCACTGATCTAGACTTCAATGGTGTGCGGGCTAAAGTCTTCCTGCATCATAAAATGAAACATGTCCAAATGGATGTCAGTACATGGAATATACTAGTATATAAAATAGCTCAAGAAAAGAAGGCTCAACTTACTCATCTCAACTCAACAACTCATACTCAACTCAATACATGCAAGCTTAAATTAAATCATGCTTTTTAAAATATACTCAATAAGATAGATGAGGTTTAACATATCATGCTCAATCAAGATACTTAGGATTTTCTCTTAACCGACATCCAATCCCATCACCTTTAGTTTGGTGATGCACAATGAAAGCGACATCATTGCCATGCCCGTCCTAAACGTGCCATGGTAAAGGATGATCAACTCTCTAATGGATCCATAGTAAACATCCACTTTTGGTACAAGAGTCACCAGAATGGCTTGTACAACTATCCTACGCTGGCGACGTAGTTCTGTGGGTTAAAGTAGATGTTTACTCACTCCCAGCTTGGTGCTCGATACTCCTCCCAAGACTAAAACATGTTCAACTCATCAATCAACTCAATCCTCAATGCTTAGTCAATCAACTCAATCCTCAATGTTTAGTCAATCAACTCAAATCTCTACCTTAATGGGGTTACCTCATCTCTACTACTTATCAACTCAGTCTATGTAGACGATCAAACTTGACTCAGACTCATACACAGACTCATACGGTCATTTACACTCACTCAATTTGACTCATCATGCAACGCAAGTAAATTTCATGGTAGTATAAGTGACTAGGTTCAATATGTTTTTCATGCTCTATAATGCTCAAATTACTCAACTCATCAAATCAATACCAAACTCAAAACTGAACTCAATCCATGCATAAAATTTTATTGAATTATGCAATTTAGGGTTCATGCTTCCAAGTTCGAACTTTACCTCAATATCGTATCATTAATTATGCAATGCAGCAAGTACTTCATGCATTATTGAGAGAATTCATAATAAATACAAGAATTTAGTATTAGGGTAATAAAATTTCCCAAATCTCAACTCTTTTCCAAATTTCGACTCAAGTAGATGAAGGGAACGTGTGAACAAAGATAATTCCACACTTTAGTGAGCCTTATGTACCTGGGGATAGAAAAAATAATCAAACTCCAGCAGATCTTCATGCTAAAATCAAGAACTCTTGCTCTCCTCCCTCTTATAGTGTTCTTAAGAAACCCTTCTGGTGAAGAATGGTGAATAGCTTTATTCAAGCCTAAAATGATCAAGGACTTAATTAAATAGGGATTGGAATGGAAAAAAATTACCCCTCTTAAAACTTGTCCTCTGAGTCAAAGACACCCCGTCTATGGGTTGTAGACCATTCTACAAGTCGTAGATGACCTCTCATAAACTTGGGGTCCTGAAGTTTGAGCTACTGGAATTTTTCACGAAATCTCCTCTATGAGTCGCCTACTAACTCATAATTCAAGATACTGAAAAGTTGATATTTGGACCATCAATCGACGTAACAAATCTACGAGTTGTGAAATACTTTACAAATCGTATATAGGCCTCAGACTTAGCAAATTTTCACCAAGTAATCTGGGGGTTTCACGAGACCCATTTTACGAGTTGTAAGCTTGTCTACGAGTCGTAAATGGCGCTCTGAACCTTCTTCTGTAGCTTTTCTCAGTCTTTTCTCGGCATCCATGTGCATCTACTCCAGGTTAGCTTACAACTTTTTGCCGACATAAGCCTACTCATGTATACTAACAAAGTACAATTCAAACTTTAGAATCCAATGGATCATGTTTGATCGGCATGGTGGTATCCAAATCAAAAGATCGACTCTCCTTGCCCTCAATCTCCAACAAACTACTACTAAGATTAAAAGAAAACAAGAAAGATGCATCTAGTTAAGGACTATAGTGATATTTTAATAAGATTTATGCTTCTATTGTTCAAACATTCTCATCACGTTAAAAGAAAAATATTCTGTTAATGTCAACAATTTTAATACGCAAGACATGAGACGATATTAACACAATTACATTTTCAAATAGAGACAATTTTGAGCAAGCTGAAATAATGGAGTTAGTATGTGATTCAAGAGATTATCAAAAACAAAAAGTAGAATTAATGTAACTAAGTGTATTAAATCTATATAAAAATACATAAATAATCATAATATCTCAAACATAAGTGAGAACCTTTCAAATCTTTTCCCTAATTGTAGAACCCACCTTGATTTTCATAAGCATCTCAACAACAAATGCACGGTATCCTTGCTGTATTCTACAAAAGAAGAGAGAAAGTTCTTTAATTTACTTGAAGAACTACTTCAGAATCAAAAAAAAAAGTAGCTATGAAAGAATTTTGTTGTTATAAATTGAAACCAAATAGGTAAAGAGAAAAGCAAAAACTGAGGAAAGGCTTAACAACAGACTGAGACAAGAATGGGGAGGGGAGATCCCCGCAGAGTTTGCTAAGCTCTAGAATCTTAATTTCACTCACTATAAATTAATCCTGAAAAATAATCTCTGAGTTTCATGGATGAATGATCTTTTGTTTTTTAGGATTTTTCTAGTGTTCGATACTATATTGGAGTCAAACAAATTCATATTTTCACTGAATAGACCTCGTTCCGACTTGGATTCAAGATAATCTGATCAATAAAGAAGTAAACTCTTGTCTCATTAATTATGTGCCACCATAAGAGCTCTTGTAGGCTAAGGATAGTGGATCCACAATAGCATAATGTTAAAGGTAAAGATGTGCCTACATAAGTTGACGGAGTTCTACCTAGCAAGTAGTCTCCCTATACCAACATAGGGGGTTATGTTGACTTCCATGTAGTAACTCGCATGGTCTTAAATGTCGGATATGGTCTCCTCCTACATAGTTATGTATATGATGAGTTATGATGATTATATTATTTCGAATTATGTTTTAGATAATGCATTGATCATTCATCACATATTGAGCTTTACTCCTTGATTATGACTATGCATATTTCTTATTATGATATTATGATTTTGATGTTGCATTCATCCCATATACTTAGTACATTCAAAATACTAACACATATTTATGTCCATATGATGTCATCATGTAGGGACTGATGCTCCTCCTCCTCCGATCCCTAGCTAGGTTTTGGACTTTGAAGACTAGAGATTGGTCAGTCCTCTAATTCGAAGACCACATCTATTTCCATCATGCTTGATGTATTAAGACATTTAATTTTCTAAAGTTGTATTTCCTTTGCTACTCATATTTGAGGATGAGCTTTGGGCATGTTTGGACTTTTTAAGGGTTGTCCCTTAGTCCCATTCCCCCATTTCAAATTTCACTCTTATTTGTGATGAATACCTATGAATGCTCGATGAATGCTAAGAGGTTAGGATGAGGTGTCTTCGGGTTCCTCTGTCATTGTGTTATGAGTAGGTCCTGAGTTCGGGTCGTACAACCACATTGTATCTTGATTAATGAGATGTTCTATTACTTTTTCTTTAAAGACAAAACTTAGCCCAAGGTCTTTCAAATAACAAGTTATGGCTAATGGACAATAATTTTGATCATTTTAACTACATCAAACTTATGGAAAACACAACAACTTTGCTAGAGAAGTAAAATGTGACTCAATAATTTTAATATTTTTATATAGAGAGAGGGAGAGAGAGAGATGAAAAAGATACAAAAATAGAAGTAGAGGAAAAAAATTTAAAAAAAAAAAGACAAAAGAAAAAACAATAAATAAAGAAAAGGAAAGGAAAAAAATAGAAGTTACGAAAAACAAAAATGAAAAAAAATGAAATGGAAGAAATATTTTTAAAATGGGAAAAAAAATTGAAATTACAAAGAAACAAAAGAGAAGAGAAAAATAAAGAATAAAGGAAAATTAACGAAAAAGTAAAACGACAAAAAGAAGAAGTTGAGAGGCAATTGAGTAAAGGGAATTGTTTTTAAAATATTTAAGGTGTAGAGGGGCAAATATATGTTTTGTCTCAACTTAAAGTAGAAGGACATTTTTCTCTTATGGAGGGACAAAAAATCAAGATCAGCACATTTGGGGAACACTCAGTGAAATTTTCTTCTACGGTATCATCTTTTATGTTACAAAGATACTTATATGTAAATCAAAATATTCACTAATACATAAAATTGGCAGAGTCAGATGCCTGCAAATTAAAGTACTGTCCAGAGGGATTACATTAGCGTTAACAACAAACTTGTCTATCGACGTAGGGGCTTTAATCAGCCTAAAAAAATAAGTTCTCTCTATGTTTGTCTTTAGCTTATCCAGGTCACACACCGGAAGAACTTCCCAGAAAAAAAAAAAACATTTAGATCTGATAGCTTTGTTCCCTCCTTTGCAAGTGCAGCATTTGCTACCTGGTTTGTTTCCCTATATTTATGCAGAGAGGAAGGCTTCCCCAGTTTCCGGAAGAGCTCCCTGCCTTTAAACTAGATATTATAATATGTTAGGTGATCTTGCGCAAGGAGATTGGTTACTTCATGAAAGTTTGCGTTGATTTCCAGCGGTGTTAGGCCATTGTCTAATGTCAGTGCAATAGAGCTGTTAGTTCTGCTTTAATATTATTTGTGGCGTGGAGGTTACTCATATAGCCTAGGAACTATTCCCCTTTATTGTTTCTAAATACTCCACCTGTACGTCCCCTACCAAAGCTTTGTATTGCAAAGTCATCTGTATTTAGTTTGAAGCCTTGATCAGGTGATTCCCATTTAACATGTTTTATATGGCAGTTTGTTTTCCTAAGGTCATTGTGGCCTGTTAACACGCGATATTTTATCGTGTAGGATATAGATTTTTTTGTGCATGCTTTGTTCAACATGTTCCTGTGGAAGTTTTCATTTCTTCTTTTCCAGATGATCCCCTCAAGTACTCAAGGTTAATTGAATATATCCTCCTAGGATAGAATGATTTTACTCATCAGTGTATCAGTACCTAAAATCAAGGTGTTAGTGAACCGCACAATACCAGTAAAATATACTAGAATTTGTTTGTGTAAAAGAAGTCAGCAAAGTCGTAGTTATAAATGAGATTAAAATCCTCAATATATAGACATCAAAATGCTTATTATGCCAAAGGTCACAACTATTCGAAAAAGGCACAACCTTTTAACAATTGATACACACCTTCCTTTGATTTTTAGCTTTTGCATAATATTGTTTCACTTTTTAAATCCAAGCTTAGCCAAAACAGACACCTCTAATATAAAAGATCATTCATCAAAATAAGTTTAAAGTTCTCCATGAACATATAGCCTATTCAGTTTTGCTTCAAAAATATAATAGGAAAAACCACTGAAAAACATCAGTAACAAACTACATGTGATTGCTATCCTTCAAATATTTTCTTCATTTCTTCAACTTCACTTGGATTTATATGAAAAGCACTGACTATAATCTGCAAGCATACCAAATTACTCATCATGCATGACTTTATTAACTTGGAGAAAATTAGAGAAAAAAACAGAATACAAAAGACATCTCCAAAATAATGACAAATCCTTCAAAACCATAGTTGCACAAAAAAAATTCCCTTTTTCTTAAAAAGAAAAGGTAATTTAATCATCAACAACAATAACATACCCAATGGAATCCCACAAGTGGTGTCTGGGGAGGATAAAATGTACATAGACCTTATCACTACCTCATAGAGATAAAGAAGTTGTTTCTGAAAAATCCTCATCTAAAAAATCAAGCACCATAAGCAGATACTAGATATGGAAAAAAAAAAAAAAAAAGAAACCACTAATAAGGAAAACCAAACTAATCTTTGAAGAACCTCAATGTCTCCTGCTGCAATCAGACGATGAACAAATAGACCTCCAATAACATTGGAACTTGGACCAGCACATGATATAGTCAGTGGTTCAAACTGTTGCACTTGACCATCTTCAGATATAACATATGTTCCCCCAAGACTTATTGTAATAACCCTAACTTTTTAATGAAGGGTTAATTGGTAATTTTAACCATTAATAATTTTTACTAAAAAAAAAGGGGCCCAGCCCTTTTTATTTTAAATTCTCACGCAGCAACAGGAAAAGGAAAAAAAAAGAGACCAGCGACCCTTTTTTTCAATCTGCACGCTACAGTAACAAAAAAAATCAGGGCAGACCTTTTTCTTCTTCTTTCGTTCTTTTCTCTTTGAAGAAAACACACGTTTCATCAAGATGATTTGAGGTAATTCATACATAGAATCAACTTGATCTTTGTATCACTGTTTTGGGTGATAAAGTGCAGGTATGTTTTTGTTTATTGTGTGCTCCTGTTAGTTGAAAACATATTTATACCAATTAGGTTTAACAATGAGATTGAGAATACTTTTACTTTTAATTTATAGTCTAAAGTATTGGGTATTAGGGTTTAACCCTAAACTTAAAGACCAGGGATATTGAGACTTGAGTTTGGCCAACAAAATTGATATTCTATAATCAATATTTTTTTCATAGATTGAGAAAAGTAGGGGCTGCTTTGGTGGGTGTTCTACGCGTGTGAGGTTGTGGAACTTGTCGTTAATAAGGTAAGTGAGACTTTAAGCTTTAGTACTTGCTTTTCGAACATACTTTGAAAAATATATATTTCGCTGTCTGGTGTATGTGTTGGGATAAGCATGTACTTGACAGAGTTCATATTTCTTTGATAAACCCTAGATATGTTATTTTTGAGAAGAATATTGAATATTTTTATGAGTAATATGTGGTTGATGTTGAATACCCTTCTTTATTACTGTGATGTGGTTACAAGGCGCATACTTAGTTGCCGTAATATGTTAGGAGCATACCCATACTGCCGTAATATGTTAGGGACTTTGTACACGTTGTTGTAGTACATTCTAAGAGCATTGTACATGTTGCCATGGACTTGTCGGGATGATGGGTTTATCTCCTTTATTGTCGTTTATGACTGGTTTTGAGTGGGGATTGATTTGAGACATGTTGTGACCCTTTTTGAACATTTGTTTGAACTTACTGAGCTTATTATGAAGTATATTCTTATGTATATTACTTATATATATCCGTTGTGCAAATGTATTTTATAACTCTTGTTCCAGGGATATTAAAATAGTGAGTCGAGGATCTTACAGGGTTATATTTATATATAGCTCACTCCTTACTTGCATGCTAATGCAGATACTATTGCAGAGGGCGAGATTTGTGGCTGACGAGTTCGTTTCTGTGGATTTTGTTGCTGAGGTAAGCCTTCACATTATTCGTGGAGGCTAATACTTTAGCTTTATCTAGTATAGTTTATGTTTTTCTTCTTTTTGGGGTTGTATGCCCGTCAGTTAAAATCATATCACTCTATTAGATGCTTCATGATCTTATTATAGGATTTGAGCTAGAAATATTTTGTTAAGTGATCTTTTCCTTTCATAAATTGATATGCGATTTTGGTTTGCTAGTTACTCTATTGTTATAAGTATTGATGAGTTTTGGAGTTGCACATATATTCTTAGTTCTTGGATAGTTTGGGTGTGTATGAATATTTGGTTCTCCCAACAAATAATGTAGGCGGGTGCCAGTCACATCTACGGGGTATTTTGGGATGTGACAAAGTTGTTATCGCTCTCTAGGCTTTAAGTCTCGGGTCATGGAGCAGTGTTTGGTAGAGTCTTGTTCATGAGTATGTAGGCACCCATACTTATGACCTTGAGGCTACTCAACATTTAGGATATATTCTCTTTTTTCATTCCTTATTCGTGTGTTGAGTTGAATCAGGCTTAACTTTTAAATATTTTTTTCGCAGATGGCCAAGAGACGTGGCTCTTCCTGTATTGTTCGATCTAATGCAACTGTTGGACGTGGTGGGGGACATGGCATTACCTCTAGTGGCAGTCAGGGTTGGTCTCATCTTACTAGAGCTCGAAGTAAGGCATTTGTTGCTCCTCAATCAGGAGTTACGAATGAGGGACAGACTCGAGCTGTTGCCCCAGAGCGAGTGTAGCAGCAGGTTGCTCAGGATACCCACAGACAGTGCTAGCTGCTACACCTACTATCGCTTTACCTATAGATGTTGTGATGAGGTTGTTGAATCTGTTAGAGGCATTGGTGTCTAATCAAGGTGGAACCCCAGCTCCTCAGACAACCACCCAAATGCAGGAACAAGTTCAGTTGAATGGTGATGCGACTTAGATACCACATTTGGCCCCTCAACAAGCTAGTCATCCGGTTGCAACTATAGGGAAACCCAAAGATCTGAAGAATTTCATGGACCTTAAGCCACCAAAGTTTGATGCGACACCAGCTTATGTTGAGCCTCAGAAGTACCTTGATTGTTTTGAAAAAATACTTACTACATTAGGGTTGAAGGAGACTCGGGGTGTGGAATTACCACTTTCATGTTCTCAGAATCTGCAGAGGCATGGTGGACTTCTATTCAGAGAGCTAGAGAATCAGGGTCACCACCTATCACCTGGTCAGAGTTTTCAGCAATGTTTAAGTACAAGTTTATTCCATTGAGCAAACAAGATGACATGAGACGTCAATTTCATGATCTGCGTCATGGCAATATGACAGTTATGGAGTATGAGGCCAAGTTCACTGAATTGTTCAAGTATGTCCCATTTTTTATTGCAGATCCAAGGGAGAAAGTGAGGAGAATTGTGGATGGACTAGAGCACCGTTACCATAGTCTTGTGATACGAGATATGTGAAATGGTACATATGTAGATGTGGTTGACACTCCTCTTCGTTGTGAGTCCTATTGGGAGATGGAGAAAACAGAGTGAGAAAAAAAGAAGGCACGTAATACAGGTGGATTTAGTGATGCTCCATATAGAGGCAAGAGTGGATTTCATCATAGACAATCTAAGCCTACTTAGTCAGATTCAGTGGTGCAATCTTCTAAGAGTCGTTATCCAGCTAGACAGGGCCAACAACAGATGCAGAAAAAGGGTGATAATTTCTTCCATTCTAGACAACATCCAAGGTATTTTAATTGTCGGAGGAATCACAGTGATTGCTGCTTTGGTATTGGTGGTCCTTGTTTTACATGTGGTGAAAAAGGTTATATTGCTAAATTTTGTCCCAAGGAAGATTCTAGTACTGGTCAGGCTACTACACAGGTGCAGAGAAATATGGCAGATACTCAGGCTCAGATTCAGCCAGCTAGGGCTTCTCCATAGGGTGCTCGTGGACAGGGTCGACAGGGTGCACAGGTCACTCAAGGAGCAGGTGGACCACCGAGATTATTTGTTATGGCCAGACAGGATGTCGAGGGATCTGATGTTGTAGTCACAAGTATTATTACTGTCAATTCTCATGAGGCATATGCTCTTATTGATCCTGGTTCTACGTATTCATATGTATCCCCATCTTTTGCTATATCTTTAGAATGACGAGTTGAGACTCTTAATGTGCCATATATAGTTATGACTCTAGTTGGGGAGACTTTATCAGCGAATAGAGTGTATAGAGATTGTGTTATATCTGTGCAGGGTAAGGACACAATAGTTTCTTTGTTAAAGTTTTCACTATCTAACTTTGATGTAATTATGAGCATGGATTGGTTAGCATCATGCTATGCTTTGGGTGATTGTTATGCTAAGCTTGTACATTTTAATTTCCTTGGAGAACCATCTTTAGTATGGAAAGGTATGACTCCTCTAACACAAGGAAAGATAATATCTTATGTAAAGGCACGTAGAATGATTAATCATGGGTGCTTTGGTTTTATTACTACTGTCCATGATACTCAAGGGGAGGATATTACTATCGATAGTATTCCAGTTGTGCGAGAATTTGTTGATGTGTTTCCAAAAGACTCACCTGGGTTACCACCGATGAGAGAAATTGAGTTCAGCATTGATTTAGTGTTAGGCACTCAACCTATCTCTATTCCTTCATATCGTATGGCTCTAACGGAGTTGAGAGAATTGAAGGTCCAACTCTAAGAGCCACTCCATAAGGGGTTCATCAGGTCTAGCATATCATCTTGGGGTGCCCCAGTGATATTTGTGAAAAAGAAAGATGGCACGATGAGAATGTGCATCGACTACAGGCAGTTGAATAAGGCAACAATCAAGAATAAATATCCATTGCCTTATATTGATGATCTATTCGATCAGTTACAAGGTGCTACCCACTTTTCCAAAATTGACTTGAGATCAGTTATCATCAACTGAGAATAAAGACTGAAGATATCTCAAATGATAGCCTTTCGAACCAGATATAGCCACTTTGAATTTTTTGTGATGTATTTTGGATTGACTAATGTACCTGCAGTATTTATGGACCTCATGAACAGGATATTCAAGCCATACTTAGACTAGTTTGTGATTGTATTTATTGATGATATTCTAGTCTACTCTCGAGATGAAGCTGAGCATGAACATCATCTGAGAGTTGTATTGCAGACACTTAGAGAACAAAAGCTTTATGCTAAGTTTTCAAAATGTGAGTTTTGTTTGGGGACAATTTCTATTTTAGGACACATGGTGTCACGAGATGGGGTTCAAGTCGACCCAAGAAAGGTAGAAGTTGTTCGGGATTGGCCATGACCTAATACTCCTACAGAGATACACAGTTTCTTGGGCTACCTGGATATTACAGACGTTTTGTGTAGGGTTTCTCAAAGATAGCCGCTCCATTGACACGTTTAACTCAGAAAGGTGTGATTTTTCGGTGGTCAGATGAATGTGAAGAGAGTTTCCAGAAATTAAAGACTGCATTGACTACAGTTCCTATTCTGACCTTACCTACAATAGAGGGTGGTTTCACCATTTATTGTGATGCGTCTAGAGTTGGATTGGGTAGTGTCTTAATGCAGAATAGTAAAGTGGTGGCATATTCTTCTCGACAACTAAAGATTCATGAGAAGAATTATACGACACGTGACTTAGAGTTGGCCGCCATTATATTTGCTCTCAAGATATGGAGACACTATCTTTATGGCGAGCCATGTGAAGTCTATACTGATCACAAGAGTTTGCAATATATATTCGAGCAAAGGGATTTGAACCTGAGGCAATGACGATGGTTGGAGCTACTTAAAAGATTATGATCTTACTATCTTATATCATCCTGGAAAGGCGAATATGGTGGCAGATGCTTTGAGTAGAAAGCCTATGGGTAGCTTGGCTTGGATTGTGGTTGAAAAGCGACCTATGGCTAAGGATATTCAGTCTTTAGCCAATCAGGGAGTTTGAATTGACCATATCTTTCTTGCAGGTTTTTTGCAGGTACGGTGATGCAATCATCCTTAGTTGGAGAAGCCAAGGCTTGCCAATATAGCGATCTCCAACTTGCTAGATTACGAGATCAAGTGGAGAGTGGAGGCGTGAAATCATTCTCAATTGATGGCGAAGGTGTTTTGCATTGACATGGTATATTGTGCATTCCCATGGTGGGTGAGGTAAAGAGGCTAATATTGGAGAAGGCTCATAGCTCGCGATATTCCATTCATCCAGGTGCTTCGAAGATGTATCAAGACTTGCGTAGTTTGTACTGGTGGAAAGGTATGAAGTCTGATATTTTGAAGCATGTGACTAGTTGTTTGAATTGTCAATAGGTCAAATATGAACATCAAAAACCTGGTGGAGTAATGTAAAACTTGATTATCCCAGAGTGGAAATAGGAAAGGATTACTATGGACTTTGTTACAGGGTTGTAGAATACTTTCAAGAAGCACAACTCAATTTAGGTGATTGTGGACATACTCACAAAATCTGCCCATTTCATGCCAGTTTGTGTTACTTATACCGCAAAGCAGTTAGCAGACATTTACCTCCAAGAGATAGTTCGGCTTGATGGAGTGCCTATTTCAATAATATCAGATCGGGGTGCACAGTTCACTACTGAGTTTTGGAAGTCTTTCCAGAGGTCGTTGGGATCACAAGTTGAGTAGAGTACATCTTTTCATCCCCAAACTGACGGACAATCTGAGCGGGTTATTAAAATCTTGCAGGACATGCTTAGAGCTTGTGCAATTGATTTTGGTAGGCATTGGGACAATCAGTTGCCGTTGGCAAAGTTTGCTTATAATAATAGCTAAAAATCGAGTATATAGATGGAACCATGTGAGGCTCTATATGGTCACAAGTGTTGATCACCAATTGGATGGTTTGAACCTGGCCAAGCACAATTACTAGGTCCAGATTTGGTTCAGCAGGCCTTAGAGAAAGTTGCAGTGATACGAGATCGGCTTCGGATAGCACAAAGTAGACCGAAATCTTATGCAGATAAGAAAGTCCGTGACGTGGAGTTCATGAAGGGCGAAAAGGTTTTTTGGAAGTATCTCCTATGAAGGGAGTTATGAGATTTGGTTGGAAGGGTAAGTTGAGTTCTAGATATATTGGTCCTTATGAGATTTTAGATCGGATTGGACTGGTGGCATATCGACTTGCTTTACCTTCGAGATTATCCTATATACATCATGTATTTCACGTGTCCATGCTTCGATGGTATGTTCGTGATCATAGCCATAACATTAGTCTAGAGGATATGGAGCTTGATAAAAATTTAGCGTATGAGGAAGGTCTGATATCTATTCTGGATAGGCAAGTGAGGCAATTGAGGTCGAAGAAGATAGTTTCAATGAAAGTGTTATGGCGCAACCATCCAACTGAAGAGGCTACTTAGGAGTTTAAGGTGGACATGCGAGAGAGATATTCTCACCTATTTGGCACTTCAGGTATGAGTCTAGAATCGTTCGAGGAAGAACGTTATTTCAAGTGGGGGACAATGTAATAACCCTAACTTTGCAATTAAGGATTAATTAGTAATTTTAACTATCAATAATTCTTATTTTAAAAAAGAGGGCCCAGCCCCTTTTATTTTAAATTCTCACGCAGCAGCAAGAAAAGAGAAAAAAACCAGCGACCCTTTTTTTCAATCTGCACGTTGCAATAATAGAAAAAACCAGGGCAGTCCTTTTTCTTCTTCTTTCGTTCTGTTCTCTTTGAAGAAAACACACGTTTGATCAAGGTGATTCGGGGTAATTCATACATAGAATCAACTTGATCTTTGTACCACTCTTTTGGGTGATAAAGTGCAAGTATTTTCTTATTTATTGTGTACTCTTGTTAGTTGAAAATATATTTATTAGAATTTCCTCCAATTAGGTTTAACAATGAGATTGAGAATACTTTTACTTTTAATTTATAGTCTAAGGTATTGGGTAGTAGGGTTTAACCCTAAACTTAAAGACTAGGGATATTGAGACTTGAGTTTGGCCAACAAAATTGATATTCTATAATCAATATATTTTTCATAGATTGAGGAAAGTAGGGGTTGTTTTGTTGGGTGTTCTACACATGCGAGGTTGTGGAACTTGTCATTAGTAAGGTAAGTGAAACATTAAGCTTTAGTTCTTTCTTTTCAAACATGCTTTGAAAAATTATTTTTCTCTGTCTGGTGTATGTGTTGGGACAAGCATGTGCTTGATAAAGTTGATGTTTCTTTGATAAACCCTAAATATGCTATTTTTTTGAAGAATATCAAATATTTTCATGAGTAATATGTGGTGTGATACTGAACACCCTTCTTTATTACTGTGATGTGGTTACTAGGGGCATACATTAGCTGCTGTAATATGTTAGGGGCATACCCATGCTATCGTAATATGTTAGGGGCTTTGTACATGCTACTGTAGTACATTTTAAGAGCATTATACATGCTGCCATGGACTTGTCTGGATGATGGGTTGATCTCCTTTGTTGTTGTTTATGACAAGTTTTGAGTGGGGATTGAATTGAGACATGTGACCCTTATCGAATATTTGTTTGAACTTACTGAGCTTATTATGAAGTATATTCTAATGTATATTATTTATGTATATCGATTGTGCAAATGTATTTTATAACTCTTGTTCCAGGGGTATTAAAGTAGCGAGTCGAGGATCTTACTCTGTTATATTTATATATAGCTTACTCCTTACTTGCATGCCAATGCAAATATTATTTCAGAGGGAGAGACTTGTGGCTGACGAGTTCGTTTCTGTGGATTTTGTTGCTGAGGTGAGCCTTCGCATTGTCTGTGGAGGCTACTACTTCAGCTTTATCTAGTATAGTTTATATTTTTCTTCTTTTTGGGGGTTGTATGCCCATCAGTTAAACTCATATTACTCTACTAGATGTTCCATGATCTTATTGTGGGATTTTGGCTAGAGATATTTTGTTATGACATTTTCCTTTCATAAATTGATATGCGATTTTGGTTTGCAAGTTACTGTAGTGTTATGAGTATTGATAAGTTTTGGAGTTGCACATATATTCTTAGTGCTTGGATAGTTTGGGTGTGTATGAATATTTAGTTCTCCCGACAAATAGTATGGGCGGGTATCAGTCACATCTAGGGGGTATTTTGGGATGTGACATATATAAACTCTATAGGATGACGTGTATAATCATATTATAAGTATCTTAACTTTGAAGTATCCATGATATGTAAATTTCATTATCTCATGTTTATAGAGGATATTTATTACTAAATTAATAATTTATCCATATTGAGATGCAAATAGATATAATATAATCAGGTATCTTATCATCAGAAGCTGGTGAATTTTCTATATCGAACAGCGGGTGAAAAAGAACACTGGCAGCTGAGATAATCTTGCCCATCCATGTGCGGCCATTTAAATTTTTGGAACTCTTAATTATTTTCTGAAAATAAGTCTGAACTTCTTCTCCAATATCCTAAAAGGTAAATGAAATTTCTTGAGCGCTCTTTTACCACCCACTTGTTTAAGAATGAAGCAAGATTTTTCAGAAAAAGTCTCTCTACCTTTATGAGATAGTGGTAAGGTTTGTGTAAATTTTTCCCTCCCAGACCCCACTTGTGAGATTCTATTGGGTATGTTATTGTTGTTGATGTTGTTATTTAAGAATGAAGGAGAGTTGATTGATTAAAACTAGGGCCATAATGGAGCAGAATGGACACAAATGAAATATATTTTCAAATGGTTAACGACCTAGACAACTACCTAATATAACCTTGGATCATATTGAATTAATGTAATCTTCAAAAACCAATCATTTCTTTGGTAAATGAATGAAAAAAGTTAAGAGTATTCTTCATAATTACCTAAGTCATGAAAAAAGTTATATGAAACCTTACAAAGTAAGCTTTCAAAACATTTAATGTGCAACAAATAATATTTTTATATTTCAACTAAGAAATGAATGTCTTATGAATAGAATGAGCGATTTCTTGAAAGGTTGGCTTAAGTTTCGATAGTGATAAGAAACCATCAATAGAAAAGAATGATTTGAACAAATAAAAATTGAAAAGCATCTCCTTAGAAGATGATGAACACAAAACTTATGTGTCACGACCCAAGCCTCGGGTCCAGATGCGATACGGTGAATAGAAATCGAAAGGGATCCAAACAAGCCTCTTAGCATATCAATCACACAAGAGATATAATTAAAAGGGATACGAGACTAAGGGAAGTCTTTGATAATCATTAAAGCATTAAAGAGTCAAACTCAAGCATAACTACATTATAATATCCAATAACACCTCTAATATGGAATGGAGCAGGAGCCAAGACACTTTCTGATATCACCCTCATAGTAGCAAATATTTAACATTACGAGTGATAAAGATAGTGTCCTTAGACTTGAGGACTCACCAAAGCTTGCTTCAAAGATCATACTAGTCACATGGAAGATGATCAAATGGTGCTCCGGTCCCTACATGATAATATCATGTAGGTATAGAGTATGGATTAGTACGTTTGAATGTGCTAAGTATGTAGGATGCAATGCAACAAGACATAAGCCAATATAGTCAAAATGTATAATAATAAGCAATAGATAAGTGTAATCTCAATATGGCATCCATGATCAATGCTTGAAGTAAAACATGCTTTTAAATCATTCCACTTGCATAGAACATAATACATGTGTGGAAGAGACCTTAATCGATATGAGTAAGACTAAGAGAGCTATAACTTGAAATCCTGATGATTACCCCTTATCGGTAAAGAGGTGGTCTACTTGCCAAGGTAAACCATACTTCACCTTACGAGAGTCTATCCTATTACAGAGAAGTATACCCCCTTAAGGGAACCTTTCCCATTTCGGGGTGGATTTCATGAAAAAGTGCACTAAATGAATCCCCTAGTATAGCAAGGATAAAGTATAATCCTATGTTGGCACATAGTTTAGGAAAGGAGTATGGACCCTTGAAGATAGTCTACGCCGACATCCAATCCATCGATGCTAAGCCTAATCCCATGGAATACATGAAATAATTATAGCTTTAATAACTTGTAAGAAGCATGGAAACATGAAATGAGTAGCTCTTACACATGTTTGACCTCTAATGGTGAGTCTAACTCGAAACGTGAGAGTATAATAATAATATATGAACTCTTGCTTTAACATGAATGGCTCATAAGAGGTAAAAGATCTTGAAAATAGGGCTTAACTTGATACTTGCATAATCATAGATAATTTCATGAATTCGTAACATACTTGATAGCTCATACTCATCATGAAGTTACTTGATTTGTAAAACATGTAAATAACTTGAGAATTCTTAACTTGACATTTCATCGAATACTTGGTGGGCACATATGAGTACGTGTTCAAATCATGCAAAATGCAAGAGTATGGGTCATGAAATAGCAAACTCAATACATCTTAAATTTATGTAAATTGGCCCACCAACATCATGGTAAAACCCCCATCATGGGTAACTTGTAAATCATATCAAAATTTCACAATAGTTCATAGATTTCATTGCTTGAATCATCTATAGTCTCAATAGACAAAGATTTATTCATAGTATAAGCTCAAAGTAGATATTCATGCATAATCAACAATATCTGACAAAACCTCAACATATTTCATGCTAATATTTCATAATAATAGATACATATAAGTAGTACAACTTGAAATCATTCAATTTTCATAAAATAGCAAGGTTGGGCTCCATGGGTAAAAGGACCAATGGATGAAACCCACATATCTTAAACTTGGGTTTTCTTGATGTAGACTCGAAGGATACTTGAAGCTTGAATGAATTTCTTGAGATCCAGAATTAAGCTTGAGACACTTGAATTTGGATGGAAATTTTGATAAAATGGTTGAGAGGTTTTAGAGAGAATTTTCGAGTGATATGGAGTTGAAAAATGGCTAAGTATGGGTGATTTCATGCTTAAGTGGGCATGGGGCCATGACCCCAATGCCTTTAGGCCAAAACAGAAAATTAAGGAAGTGCTAACACTACTCTGCGATGGGTCTGCATCGCTGAGCCAACGCTCACCATCACTGTTTCCAAAAAATTTTGCAAAAATTATTTTTCGCTACGGATCTTCTAAAATCTGGGTTATACCCATTTCCCACTCAATTTTTCTCCCAGATCAAGAATATGAAATCGAATTTTTGATTTCATGCATGAATTTTAATATATATGAAAATTGCGATTATGAACACTTTCGAAGCACTTTTTTATTAGGACGTTTCATTATGCCCTTAGTATCCCACTACCATTCACACACATTCATCATAATTTAGGTCTTGGTTCAAGTTACCATCCAAAAATATAAAGTATCCATCCACAAAGCAATATCACATTGTGATTATGAATAGAATAAAGCAAACTTGAATGAAATTAAGAATGTATTACATGAAAAGGACAATCAGAAAATTATGGAGTCGTCAAAATAAAAGCATATCATTTAAATAGTAATATTGGAGAAGAAAATACAAGACACAACAAGAATGATTTCAAGTCAGAAGAATATGAACATCGAAGAAGTACAAAAATAAGACATGTCCTTGATTGATAGTCAGGGTATTCCAATGTATTGCTTCATCATTTTATTTCTACAAGAATACATGTAATAAGAATGTTAAGTTTTGGAATTTGTATATGGATTATTCGATGAATGTTACATTCACAACATAAATTTTTAACTAACAGGAGCATCGAATATATCGTACATGTCTAGGAGCATCAATGTGAAATATGCAGACATTTCTTAAAAAAAAAAGTCTCATAGAACTGTTGAAAGTAATGCCTCAAAAGATGGAGATTAGTTATATCTCAAAATACATCTTAAAAGTAGGATAAGTTCAAATAATGCAGCTGAAAAGT
>JAABOM020097983.1:0-27050 GCA_011800125.2 Solanum clarkiae
AATTAAGGACTTCCGACTTCAACTAAATTTTTACCCGCAAAATTCACTTGATTCCATACTCACGCACCATAAGTTAGAAAAATTTAAAAATATACCTCAATCACAACAATTTTTCCAAATGAGTAATTGACCTCCTTTTAGATAATTATGGGGTCTAACAATATTTTTAAGCAGTTTTCATTCCCTCTATTAAGATTCCAATTAACTAGTACTAATTGATATCTCAAATTAGGATCAAATGAAATTTTAAAAATTCGTTATATAATTAGGTCAAGCAAAGAAATTATTTTCGAAAGAAATGAAGTAATATCATAATTTGTATTTATTTTCCATCAAAAAATAGCATCAATAAGATTTTCTTCTCTAGTAAAAAGCAGTCTCTCTTACCAAAAAAGAGAGGCAGGAGGGGGGGGATAGATAAATGGGATCTATGCATCAATCAATCTGGACAATAAGGAATTGTTTGAATAATAACCATCCTAAGATTATAAGTTTGAATCACTAAAAAAATAAAAAACGATGAAAATGTATTTTTATATTTTAAAGTTCCTCCATTGTGTTTCAATTTTCAGAAACAATAACGGGTTTTTCTTCAAGGAGAATCCAAGATGAATGATTTCATCTGCTTTCCAAATCACTATATACTCACTGGCTGATTGATTTTCTTTCTTTCCATTAATACTCTTCAATGGCTTCTGATTTTATTAGGTCATTGCCTCATCAACATGATGACATGTTGGCTAATATACAACAACAGAATCTGTAAGCATTTTGATGTCATTCTTTAAATGACGAAAATGAGCAAAGAATAAGCTCCTGGATTTGGTTTTACAGTTTTGTTTAAAAAGGTTAGAATCTGTCCATCATATTTTGTAGTATGTAAATTGTATGATCATGTTTTTCACGAGGATCTCTCACATTTAAATACAATTTTTATTTACTTACCTTTAAATCACTTACAAACTACATTGAATTGACAATAAGTAAGTAGTACATTCAAATTATTTGTGTAAATGCAAGAAAAAAGTAAATCAATACTAGTAGATATTAACAGTTCATCCCAAATAAGTTTCCTATACAAAGCCAAGAATTATAAGATACATATACATACATATGATGGTTATTAATTATAGTTACACATAATGCTTCATGTAGTGTTCCACAATAGTGTACTTAACCTCTGGATAGAGTGTTGATGCCTCTTCTCAGTCTTCTCTGATTTCGAAATTCGCAAGGCATACTTAATAGCACATGCGATAATAGTGACACAATCCAACTTGTTCTTCTTACTCAAGCTCTGTTTTTCATGTCCACACAAAAAAATTCCAATTTAGTTTTGGTAGTCTGTTAAATTGAGAAGTGTCATTAAATTAATTGAGACAAAAGGGAGTACAATATATGAGTTCTTAGATGTCACGACCCAAAAATGGACGTGATGGCACTCGTCTTATTCCATCAAAACAAGTCATCCTAAACACCATTTATAATAACAAAATGAGGAAGGATAATATAAAGTGAAAATTTTAACTACCAATAATAAGTTAACTTAATTAAAATCCCTCAAAACCAGGTTATAACGTGCATAAGCCTCTAATGTGTTATAATAGATTTGAAAGAAAATACAAGTCTCAAATGATGTTCTCTCTAAAGTAGAACAAGATTATAAATAGGAGGATGATGCTCGCTGAGGGGACAAATAGCTACCTCACTAATATGCATAGAAAGCCTCGGATAAAAGAGGAAGAGAGAGTATCACAAAGATTCGAGCGCATAACCTACAATAATGTAGAAGCAAGGGGTGAGTACCAACCACACGATACCCAGCAAGTCAACTAATGAAACAAAACAAGTCCAATAGAATAAATAAACTCCTTTCATCCCAACTGACCTCCATAACTATAACCTGCACAAATATCAGCCCATCCCAACAACATATAAGACGCAATAATGGTAGTTTTCACAATATCACAATCCAAATTTACAATCACAACTCATAAGTGATAACACGGTCAATCATAGGAACAACATCATGCCACACAAGAATATGCAAGGATGAAATGCAACGCAATACCACGAAAAGATATACCTCAAATGCCAAGTCATCTCTAAATCGTATATACAAAATAGGACTCGGTAATGAGTCGAGGGTTTGTGACCAATGGGGGACTCGCGAGGTCTATATACTGACAGAGATGGTCTTTACGTGTCTATACGGACAATCTCAACACACTATCATAAAATCATCCATTCCTAGCACGGACAATCTCCACGTATCCAACTTAGATTATAATAGTGATCTTAACACACACTCAATTTCATATCAATCCATATGCACAATATAACGTCAATAGTATAGGGGATGGTAATGCATCACAATACAATAAATATTAGTACAACATGTAGTAACATCAACTATCACAAATATACGAGTTCAATAAAGAAACCCAAGCACATAACTCAATATAGAATCCACATCACTTAACCATATTTTCAATTCAAGTGTTACAACACTATACCAACTCACATTTATATTTAATCACCCCATCTTTCATAATCTAACAAATATTTCATAGATCACACATAGAAGAAAGAAAAATTTGGGAATTCTATGAGAATTACAAGGTTTTGAAAGTCCACTTTCCTTAGTTGGATCATGATCAGTCAAATACTTGAGTTTTTCACTTTCGAATAGAATTCGCAGCATGACAATCTAATCGAATCAATAATAACAATAAGGTGTTAAAACTAACAACACCAAATCAATAATGAAGTCCTAAATATCAAGTTTAGGGTTAGGTCTTAATTCCTCCCAGTAGTGTTACTCTAATAGCTTTTATAAAATATGATACATCTAATATCTAATTAATCTATTACTATTATTAATTTCTAAAAGATAAGAGAATATATATATAATATGTATGTATGGACTGGAAGAGGATGCTGCACATTGCAACGCCTCAACCCTCAATTACACCCCTTCGTTAATATATATATCATATTAAACTACAAGTTGCAGTGTGCCACGTTCCATTATAATGTGCACTTCCCTAATTCCTTGCTTATGGCCACTAACCAAACCAAGAAACATATATTTCCCCTGATTAAAACCTTTAAGGAAAAAATTTAAAGTAACAATCATTGTCCACTAACTTAAGAGATACTAGCAAGATTTAGCAATATGCCACCCAAATTCCTATTTCTTTCAATCCACATACACTACACGAGCATCACTTTAAAAGAAATTGAAAATTTGTACCTGAAAACGAGTTCATTTTCAAGCGATCCCCTCCTATTGTTCTTTTTCTAATTTAATCAATTGCCAAACAAATATGATATATATTACCCTAATTTATTCTAAAATATATTTATCAATAGGTATAGAATGTTAATTAAATTAACATTTAACCTACTACTTATATTAGTTATTCGAACTTACCCATAAATTAAATAGTCTTAGCTATTAAATAGTCCAAAGTACCCACTAAAGTTTACGAGAATGATATTTTAGGAAAAACAAGAGGACTAATTATCAAAATGACCTAATAGGTCATTACATTAGATAAAATAGATCTTACCCTTCATGGGAGGCAAAACTTCTTCTTTGGAAAGAGTTGATTTTTTAAGCTCTTTGCCGATGAGCTTTTCCCATATTTGAACAATTTCTCTTCGAGAAAGTACATTTTTCGGAGGCTAAGATAAAGTGTTTTACTGGGTGTCCTTGGATCATCCATGGCCTTTATGGTATATGTTGTGATATCATCTTCGTCCACATAAATTGGTGTAAAATTAAACCAAGAGATATAGTGGTCAATTCTAATTGTCTTATTTCTAATAAGTTTTACAAAAATAGCATAGATGAGAAAAACTTTAAACGAATGACGTACATGGATCTTTTTTTCAATGTTTGATGGCATGTTTGAATTTTTTTCCTTTTAAAATATGATTTAATTAGTGACATGGCCTCTCGTGGCGAAAATGATTTTGAAAAATCAAAACTATTTTCAGTTAATAAATAATTAATGGCATGGATGAGTCTGAAATAATATAGATGAGCCTCTTTTCAAAGTTGGACAGCATATCTGAGCTTTTTCCCTTTTTATATTACAAATATTGTTATTACCTTTTTGATTGCTATCTCCAAGCAAGACAATATATTTTGTTGAAGGAAGGAATTAGCAGAGACATAAGTGAAAGGAATTCCTGCTTCATCAATTGCTTTCCTCACCACCATTTTATCATCAAGTGTGACTCTACCTGGCTCATTGCGTTTTTAATTCTTGCATGATCTGTTTCAAACTCAGATGGCAAAAGTCTCTATACATTTTATTAGTCTACCTGAGAAAGCATCTCAAAATTCTTCGATTTAATAGAGTCAATAGTGATTGGCTTAATTATCTAGTATTTTTGGAGAATTCGACATGGATACAACATTGAATGTGAAGAGTCTTTCCAACTTAGTCTAAACAATACTCAACTAGTAAAAATTATTTTTTTTCCAATGTCATCCAAAAGGCTCAAAGTAATTGCTTCAAGCAAGCCATAGAACCATTTTACCCTTACACAGATAAAAATGTTATAAAATATATTAATTTAATTAAACATTAAATGTTATTATTATATGAACACAAATATGAAATTACTAGCTTTTAATAAGACAATCAATATCAAAAACTTTTGGTTTTCTTTTCTTAAATACGAGAGTCAAACAAATACATTAAACCAATTTCGTTTAGCATGTCCAGAATTTAAAAGGTTATAAAAAATATTTTATATATAGACCAAATTCAGCTGATTGTATTTTGATAGTTATTTTTTTAATTAATTGAATTATGTATATAATGTAATAAATGAAGGGTCATATGTTTCTTTTTTATCTTTAAACATTTACCTTTCTAACTCATATCTAATTACTTATTCAATTGAGACTAAATATCCAAAATTTCTAAACTTTTCATACTCATAATCTTCAAATATTAAATTTAGAAGCTTAAGATATCTTTTGATATTTCTCTATTTTTCACTATATAAAATTAACCTGTTTGGTCTCACTCCTACTCAAGGCTATCGTATTCATTCTATACTTAAAGTTAGGGGTGAACAAAAGGAAACTGTAAAGAGAAAAAATTCGACCAATGGTTTAGTTTGAATTGGTTTGGTATTGAAAAAAAAATCCAACAATATTTGGTTTGATTTAACTTTAAAAAGATCATATATAATTTACATTTTTAGCATATTATTTTAAATTAGAATTAGGATTTATATAAAGGCTATAGTCGATACATATTGGTAGGCATAATTACCTTTTTAAATTTTTTTATAAAATATTAACTATTTTTAAATATAATTTTTATTATCTAGGAATACCATATTTAGAAAATATTTATCATCTATAGTAACTATACTATGCATTAAAAGTGAATTATATATGTAACATATATGGATTATAAATGTATTATATTTATTTGGGTAAAACAAATTGCATTATGTGTTAAAAACGAATTATGCAAGTAATATAGATTTATTATACTATATGTAAAAATGAATTTGCATGCAGTATAGATATATTGTAAGTGTTTTGAAATGTATTAAACTTATTTTGATAAAATATCTAAATTATATATTTAAAGTGAATTATACATGTATTGAGATAAATTTATACAACTATAAATGGTAAATAATTTTTAAATATAGCATATTTAGGTAAGTTTTTCAAGTTAATAACTTTAAAGAACAAATCAAAACTCAAATCAATACAAATACTAGGAAAAACAATTAATCCAACACTTTTAGATAATTAAAATACATAACCTAATTTAAATTTTTCTTTAATGTTTACTCATGTAGTTAATAAGTACTTATGACACTTATTTTAACATGATTTACTACTTTAAAATTAGAATCAACTTCATTATGACTTACATTTTTTTATGCAATCTCATTATTATTTTTTGTTGAATATTTTTGTGTCTTCACTAGTATGATATTTTATGCTTTTCTTAAAAACATCCTAGATTTTTGTATTTTGGTAGGACTAAAGAAATGTTTGAATTATAAGTTGATTATATCTTTTTGTAAATACTTTATCAAAGTATCCCAGAAGACTCGAAAATGCGAGAATTTCGGAAAAAAAATAAAAAGTTTGAAAAAAAATTCTGAAAACTCCAAAAATCTCAAAAAAACCTAAGGTTGAAAAATCCGAGCTTTATTAGTTTGGTTTGGTATATATATTTAAAGACATGACATAAATGGTTTGATTTGGTATTTAAAAATTCGAATCAACCCGCTCCATGTACACCCCTACTTAAAGTAGGGAAATCTTACATCATTATTGTACTATCTAATTCATGCTTCAATTTGACTGGATGAAGAAGATTCTTGATTTGTGGTTAGTTATGAGAGAAGGTGTCCACAAGTACTCAAATAATTATTTACTAATCATATATTTCTTTTTCCCATCTATATTATCATGATCAATGTCTTAACAAGGAGGTGTATTGTATATGTTGTAATTCTTTTCCTTCTTAGTTTGTATAGCTTTTTATGTTTTCTCTCTATTAGTAAACTTCTTTTAAGTTGTAAGTTTTGTATTTTTGTTTGTACTCGACTTATCCATTTGTAACTAAAATTTAAAATTTACTACCTCATTGATGTTTCTCATTACACTTTTAAATATTTATTTGTAATTATTGCATTTTATTACTCATTTTTATAGAATTTTAATACAAATATGTAAAAACAGAAATCAGAATTGCCAAAAAGTTTAAGAGTACACATTATCAAACTCTTCATCAATTACTTTACCTTGATATTTCCAGCTTCTTTGATGGCATCCACAAGCTTAAGTTGAAGCAAGATATGGTGACTATGAATATGAATGCCCAGATGGCACAGATTACAATATCAACGAGTTTAACCGCATCGACGAGGCTCTGATGATCGTTGAAAGAGCAGTTACAAGGTGAGCACCCTGCATCTTAAAAGAAATAAGCATTTCAACTTTCTGTATGTCAACTCCTATTTCTGAACGTTGCAAATGTATGTGTCATGTCCATTTTCTAAACTTGCTTTAACTAATCTTTTCCCAAGGAAACCTGTTCCTCCAACAATCAACACTTTGCCTATTTCTTCTTCTTTTTTCTCCTGGAATTTATGGATATATATAGTTATAATATGATGGGTACCCCATATTGCCTATTTATAGAACAAATCTTGTTTCTATGTACAAATGGAAAATGTCTTTCATGGAAAATAAGTCGAGTTTTTTTATTTATTCTCTAATATTTTATGTATGGTTAGTAAACGAAAAAATATTATTTTAAATGTACTTTAGGCTGAAAATGGAAGTGTTCTCAACATAACACATGCCGAAAGGGTATTAATCATACCGACCATTAATAACTAATTATAACAATCAGAAGTGTTCTGATTACCTATTTGATCAGGCAGCTCTGAAAAAGATAAAAAGCAAAATCTTATATTTTGGAGCCTAGAACCAACGGCTTTTTCATAAGTGAGGTGAGGTGCTTATTTTTGTTAGAATTGGGGATCTAAGTAAACTAGCTAGCAAAAGTTATGCGGGTGAGGTGGGGTGTGGAGTGTAGAGTCAGGGCGTATGGGTTTATCAAGGGGTAGGGGAGTAGTGACATAGACTGATGATGGGTCACTATATACCCTTCGTCGGAAAATTATATTGAATATATAGGTCAAAGAATCGATTTAGATGTATATATTAAAGTTTAAAGATCCTTGGCAAATTTTCTAGTTGCCACAAGTTGGGAGTGAAACTTGGAATATCACCTATGGAACTTGTTTTTCCTATTTTCATTAAGAAAGTCATTTTTCTCATTTTTAATTAATAGATCTTTTTCCTTAAAAAAAATTTAAAACATTTTGATCAACCAAATATAGAAAAATCATAAAATATTTTATCATATCAAAGACACACCTTTATTTATTTATTTTTTTCCGTTGTGGGTTTTGTCTTGGTGTACTGATTTTTTAAAAGCCCAAATTAATTATTCAACTGAAATGAATATGGATTTAATTCAAAGTTCATATGAATTTAATCCAATCAAATTTATGTGTCAACAAAAGCCTCTCGAAAATTAAGTTAAAAACCAAAGAATTTAAGTTCGAAATCCTCTAATATTGATGGTAAGTAAAGGTATTAGGTTGAAAATCACTTACCCAATGAGTTCCTTGAAAATTCCCTTTGACAATTGCCCCTCAAATCTCCAATTTTCATAAATGGTGAAAAAAGGGCTTCTTTTCCGATGTTTAGTCTCAAGAACCACTCTCAAATGTTACAAAAGCGACCAAGGGGTCACTTAAGTGATGCCCAAATGGTTCGCTTTAGCGAAACGTAGTTCATTTAATTGAACCCCGCATCCTTTCGCTTTAGCGGGATATAATCCACTTAAGCGAACCCTACCCAAAAAAGGGTGGTCTCTTTGGTGGAACCTGGTCCACTTAGGCGAGACCTGTAGCACCAAACATCAGCGATTTGAAAAAAAATTAGCTATGTCTCGGATCAAACTCTTGGGATTCGTTTAAAACCCCATTCACACAACCTACATATGTTATCCTACAAATTTTGACGTTTCGAACTCAATAAAACCATTAAAAACTAAATCTGAGGTCTCCTTGATCCTAGACCCGATGAAACGTAACTAAACTAGTCAAAACTCAAAAAGACCAACATGCCCTCATGACTTCCAAAAAATATGACAATGCCTCTCCTAGGCCTAAAATCAACTTGTGAATCCAACAGAGCTATCAGAAATCCAATGTGAACATTCGAACTCAAAATATTCGTCAATGTCAAACTTAACATATTTAAAGCCAAACTTTCCAACTTCGGACCTCAAATCCATCAAACAACCTCAATTCTTAAAACGAATGCGCTTCTAGACTATTTGACATTACAAAACTATCTGTATGATATGAAAATCTCATGTACGGTTCTGTAGAGTGGCAATAAGGGTGACTTATCTGTCAACTTTTCCACTATCACTCCAAAAAAACCACACTCTGTCATACGTAAAGTTGCTAGAGTGTGATTAACCTCTAGATTTGAAATCACTGCTTATATACATGGTATTGGCCATAATTTACAAGGACATTCAGTAGTCATAGTAAGAGGGGGAAGGATCGAGGATTTACCAAGTGTGAGATATCACATTGTTCGACAAACCCTAGATGCCTCTCGAAATTCCATTTTGAGACTCAAAACTCTAAATGGTACTGAAATTCACTTTTAATCATCTTAAACCTTTAAAACATTGACACTTGCATACTTCTCAACTTGTTTTTACTATTTTTCCAAGACCAATAGTGTAACCGATCAAATAACACCTTGGAAATTTACGGGAGGGGTATAATAGTATTTTTTTAAGGATTTCTAAAAATAGCCATTAAGATCATTACATCATCCACCACTAAAAATAATGTTCATCCTCGAACATAGGATAAAGAAAAGCACTTAGGGCTTCAAAGAGCTAGGGATATCTGACACACATATCTGACTCTATCTCCAAATTAAGTCGCGTCCTCGACAGGCCGATATCACTGCTGAACCCTACCTAAAGTGATCTTCTTAGTCCTATGCTTCCAAGCTTATCTGTCAATTATATCTTCTAGATTTTCATCATATGTCAAATCCAGACATAACTCTACTGAATCATGAGAAATCACATGGGACTCCTCTGACATGTATCTGCGAAGCATGAAGGCATGAAAAATACGATGAACTGCTAATAGTCTGGGTGGCAAAGCCAACTCATAATCCACCTTGCCCACTTTCCTCAAAATCTCAAATAGGCATGTAAACCACAAGCTAAGCCTTCCTCTTTTTGTAAATCTTAACACACACTTCAGGGGTGATACCTTCAGCCACACTCGGTCACCCACCATGAACTCTAAAGGCTGAATCCTCCGATCAACATAGCTCTTCCGACAATTCTGAGCTGTCAACAATCGAATCTGAATCAGGAAAATTTACTCCATGTCATCTCTAAGCAAGTGAAGACCTAAGTCACCCTCTGAAATCAAATCAACCCCCTCAATAGGAGATTGCCTCAAACATGCCATCTAAATGCTAGAGTGGTAATTGATGTTGTAAGCAATCTCCGCCAAGGGTAGATATTGATCCCAATGAGTTCCAAATTCTATCACGTAGGCTCAAAGCATATCCTTTGGTAACTGTATAGTCAGTCCCTTTAGACTGTCCACATATCTGGGGTGAAAGGCTAAACCCATGCGATCGAGTACCTAACCGATGTTATAGGATCCTCCAAAAGTGAGAAGTGAACCCCAAACCCTGATATGACATGATAGAGATAGGTACCCCATTGTCACGACCCAAGCCTAGGGCCTATACGTGACACGGCGAATGGGAAACCAGAAAGAACCCTAAACAACCCTCTTAACTTATCCTTACACATCATTGGTCGTGGACGCATATAAAAACAACATAAAAGAGCAAGAATAGGAGCAAAGAGGCTAAGGGAAAATCTTGCACAATATCAAGTCAAGAGACAAGATTCAAACTCGTATCACAGATACATAATATGTCCAATAACCACCTCTACTACATAGATAAGAGCGGGGGCTAAGAGAAGCAATGGGGCTCACCCTCATAGTTAAATAGAACATAAGAAGAGTTTTGCAATACATATCAACGTACACTAAGGTCCCCGAAGTGGAGGACTCACCAACTAGCTTGAGTAGCACCGAACTAGCCACGTGGAGGAGAATGATCAACATGGGCTTCGATTCCTACATGGTGATATCATGTAGGAAAGAGTATGCATTAGTATGTTTGGATGTACTAATTATGTAGGATGCAATGCACCAAGAGATACACATCATAATCAAAATGCATAAAAATAGACAATAGGCGTAATATAACAGTATGACATGTATGTTCAATGCTTAAGTAACTCATACTCATATAGGATATCATTTGTGTAGAAGAGACCAAGCTAGCTATTCAAGGTACAACTCCCTTGGTGGTTTTGTGGTACAAACCCCTCACCTGATTGATGATAATCACACCTTATCACCATGGCGGCGAAATACAAATCCTTTACATGGTTGATGAGTTTAACTGGGCTCTTATCCCCTTAGGTCGGGTATGGTCTAATGCAACACTTTATATAGAGTATATATTATACATGAGATCATTTCATCATCATATAGTCATTCATATCAAATTGCATGCTCTGGACCTTCAACTCATCAACAAACTACATCCGGGCATTTTATCAAACACTTAGAGGGTGTGTAATGCTAGTACAAGACCATGAAATATAGAGATGAAATCATTCAAGAAAATCCATTGTAAAATTATCAATCAACACCTTGTAACACTATTAAGCAAAATATATCAAAATCCCTCCTCAAATCTTACAATAGAGCAAACATTTATGGCTCAAACATAGCAAAACAGTCCCAAAATTACATAGTTTTTAAATAATGTGTTGTGAATTTCATAATAAGCAAGACCCAATAGTAAATCAACTTTAAATCATGCAACTAGAGTAGAAGGAGGCTTGGGTATCATGCGCGAAAGGAACCCATGAAAGAAATCCACAAACCATAGCATAGAGATGAACTTAGTGAAGATGGGAGATGGAGACTTGAATCTTGAAGAAGAACCTTGAAGGAGAACCTTAGCTTGGGATAAGGATTTGGGATTTGAATTTGGGAGTGAAAATATGGCTAAGTGTTTGAGTGAGTTTTGGGTAATATGATGGTGAAATTTAGCTAGCTATAGGTAAAAGCACGTTTGGGAACTTTTAGGCCCAAAACTTAAAAGCCTTGGACTGCATAGAAAATCACCAGACATAAAACACACGTCTTCGCGTCACAGAAAGGATGCAGAGACCACTCCTCTTCATCAACGCGCCCTTGGCGTGTCGCGCCAGGGGCGCCGATAGATCACTGGAATTTGCCACTTGAAATATCATAATTTCCATTCTTTTTCTCTAAAATTGGGGTTAGACCCTTCATCCCCTAATTTTGACCCCCTTAGACAAGAGTATGAAGTCGAATTTTCTATATCTTGCATGAATTTTAAGATATATGAAAATTAAAATTTTGGGCATTCTGAGGCACATTTTGGGCACTTTTTGGTGTCTTTTCAATAACTCCCCCTTGGGAACATTCGTCCCCAAATGTAATAGAGACGTACAAGACAAGAGTTATCAAGAATAAATCAACCCCAACAAGAATGCAACATCATATTTAAACACCATTGTCAAAACCTCAACATAAGTGTAAAATCATCATAAATTTGTTAACTTAAACATGAATGCATATGAATGACATAGGGGATAAAATACAAGACTTGAAATCAGATAGGGAACATAGAATTGGTACCTAAGGCTTGAGTGGAGTGGAAAAGATAAGGATACCGCTTTTGCATGTCTACTTCGGCGTCCCAAGTAGAACTTTCAATTTGTTGGTTCCTCTAAAGGACCTTAATGGATACGACCTCCTTGTTCCACAATCTCTTCACTGGCCTATCTGAAACAACCCAAAAAAGTGCCCGAAAATGTGCCTCTGAAGTAACCGAAAACTTGTTTTTCAAATATCTAAAAATTTGTTTGGAATTTCAAAAATCCGACTTCATATTCTTGTTCAGGGGGTCCAAATTAGGGTTACAAGAATATAACCTCTTATTTAAACTAAAGGAATTGAATTATGAAATTTTGCTTGGTGCAATTTCTAGAGAGCCTCCGTGTCCTCTCCGCGATGCGGAGACGTGTTATTTCTGCACTGTCTTTTCCTAGTTCACCCAAATTTTTCTAAGTGTTGGACCTCTAAGTTTTTCCCAAATGTATTTTCACCTATACTTTGCCTTGTTTCACTCTCATATCACCCAAAAACATTCCCCAACATTTCCCCAAACATTTAGACTCATTTTTAACCCTTAATTCAAGTCCCAAACTCAAGGCCACTCTTAAGGATTTTTTTGAGGATCTCACCCAAGCTTCAAATCTTCATCAAAGTCTCCTTCAATAAATTCACAAAAGCTAAGGTATGTGGTGTTGAACTATTGGGTCCTTTCACCCATGGTGCCTAAACTCTCTTTTACTTAATATTGCATAATTTAAAGTTTATTTTACGTGTGGGTCTTGTATGTTGAGAAATTTATTGCACATTGATTTTAGTTCATGAAAGTATGGTTGTTTTAGAAAGTTTTGAGCTTTAAATCTTGGATCTAATGTTAGATTTGATGAGGGGTTTTGATATAAATATCTTGGAGGTGTTGCAAGGTGTTGATTAAAGGTTTTATCACTGATTTTCCATCATGATTTCATCCCTAAATTGCATGGTCTTTTACCCCCATTACACACCCCCAAGGTGTTTGATAAAATGTTCGGTTATGGTTTCTTATGGGAATAAAGGTCCAAAGCAAGAGATATGTATGATTGACTATATGATGTTGAAATGCGCTTATGAGCATGATGAATTATATATAATAAGTGTCATATTTGACCATACACAACCATGTGAGGGGTTTCTACTTCACTATCTAGGATGATTTGGGTGTGACCATCATCAACCGAGTTAGGAGTTTGTACTCATCAACCATGTGAGGGGTTTGTACTTCACCACCAAGGATGATTGAGGGGTTTGTACTTCACCACCTAGGATGATTGGGGTTTGACCATCATCAACCGAGTTGGGGGTTTGTACTAATCAACCATATGAGGGGTTTGTACTTCACCACCTAGGATGATTGGGGTGTGACCATCATTAACCGAGTTGGGGGTTTGCACTCATCAACCATATGAGGGGTTTTTACTTCACCACCTAGGATGATTGGGGTGTGGCCATCATCAACTGAGTTGGGAGTTTGTACTCATAAACCATGTGAGGGGATTGTACTTCACTAACTAGGATGAATGGGGTGTGACCATCATTGACCGAGTTGGGGGTTTTCACTCGTCAACCATATGAGGGGTTTGTACTTCACAATCTAGGATGATTGGGGTTTGACCATCATCAACCGAGTTGGGGGCTTGTACTCATCAACTATCTGAGGGATTTGTACTTTACCACCTAAGGTATTTGGGGTCTGACCATCATCAACCATGTGAGGGGTTTATACTTCACCACCTAGGATGATTGGGGTGTGACCATCATCGACCAACCAAGGTTAGAAAGCTAGATTAGTCTATTCTACACATATGATATTCTATATGAGCATGGATTACATAAACATGTTTTACTTAAGCATTGATTATACATGACATATTGCTATTTCATGCCCATTGCCTATTATTATGCATGTTGACTATGAATTTTATCTCTTGTTACATTGCATCCCCCATACTTAGTATATTCAAATGTACAAATGCATACTCTTACCTATATGATATCACCATGTAGGAACCGGTTCCCTAGTTGATCATCCTCCTCCACGTGGCTAGATGATGTTATTCCAAGATTGTTGGTGTGTCCTCCACTTTGGGACTTTGGTTTATGTTTTTTATCTTATCTATGTATTGAGACACTATCTTATGGTCAATTTTACTATGAGGGTGAGCCCAATTACTTTGTCTTGGGCCCCACTCTATCTATGTATTTAGAGGTGCTTATTGGACATGTTGTGTATTTATCTATGATATTTGACTCTTGATTCTTGATTATGGCGTTTATGTAAGCTTTCCCTTAGTCTTATTGTCCTTATTCCCAATTTATGTGTTTTTGTATGCTTTTGCGACCAAGGATGTGCGAAGACAAGTTAAGAGGCTTGTTTGGGGTACCTTCGGGTTCCCTATTCATCATATCACGTCTAGGCCCTAGGCTAGGGTCGTGACAAAGTTGGTATCAGAGCACTAGGTTGATAGATCCTCAGAGTCTAACAAACGGCATTGATTAGAGTCCTATTCATGGTTATGAAGTGCGCCATGACTATATAGGAGACTGTGAGGCATTTTAGGAAATATTTCCTTTCTTCATGTCTTAATTCATGCTATAGAATTATGATAAGTATTCCCCATAACGATTGTTTTTGCTATGCTAGATCATGCCGAATACTAGAGGAAGACGGGCGCAAACTCCCAAGGAGAAACCTACCAATGGTGAGCTCCGGGATGCTCTTACTATGCTTGTCCAAGTGGTAGCCAACCAAGTCCAACAAGGGGCCTAAGCCCCTCATGCTACTTCCCTGGGAGCTACGGTAAGGGACTTCATGAGGATAAATCCTTTGGTTCTCCATGGGTCAAAGGTGGATGAGGATACACAATAGTTTATTGATAAATTCTACAAAATCTTGTCGATCATAGGTGTTGGGCCAAGTGAGAAGGCGGAGTTAGCGGCGTACCAACTCAAGGAGGTGGCCCAAATTTGGTTTAATCAATGAAAAGGTGAGAAGGGTAATGGTTATATTGTGCTTTGGGAGGAATTCAAATTGGCCTTCCTTAATCGGTTCTTCCCTCTAGAGCTTAGGGAAGCAAAGTTGGTTAAGTTTATGAACATGAAACAAGGTGGTATGAGTGTGAGGGAATATGCCTTCAAATTTAATCAACTTTCAAAGTATTCTCCTTACATGGTGGCCGATTCTAGGTCAAGGATGAATAAGTTTGTTATGGGGGTTTCTGACTTTCTAAGTGAAGAATGACAGTCCGCCTTGCTTATTGGTGACATGGACTTGTCTCGATTGATGACATATTTCGAGCAACGGAAGAAGAAAAGTTGAGGAAGAGGAGGGGCCATGCGGCCAAGAAGGCCCGACTTTAGGGCAAGTTCCCAAAGGGTGCTACATTTCACCAAGGCCAAAGGCCTTCGCAAGTTACTAATAGGGGGTTTTCCAATGACATCCTTAGGCCTCAAGGTATTGGTGGTATGGCTTCTATAGAGGTGTGTCCTAGATGCAGAAGAAAGCACGGAGGCCAGTGCTTGAAGGGTTCTAATGCATGCTTTGATTGTGAAGTTGTTGCATGAGTCAGACTCATGAGGTGTCTACTACTATTGGTGCATCTATTATTGCTAGGAGGATGTTTAGAAATTGTCCGGTTTGCATCTTGCCTAAAGTCTTACCTAGTGAAATTGTTGAATTAGATATGGTTGATTTTGATGTTATCCTTGGGATGAATTGGTTGCATGTATACTATGCTTCTATTGATTGTAGAACCCATAGGGTCAAGTTTCAATTCCTAAATGAACCCATCCTAGAGTGGGAGAGTCACAATGTGGTGGTGAAGGGAAAGTTCATTTCTTGCATTAAAGCCCATAAGTTGATTTCTAAGGGGTATTTGTATCATCTTGTAAAGGTCAAAGATGTAGAGTCCAAAGTCCATTCTATTGAGTCGGTTTCGGTTGTAAATGAATTTCTTGATGTCTTCCTAAATGACCTTCTCGGTGTTCCTCCAGAAAGTGAGATAGATTTTGGTGTAGACCTCCTTCCCGACACCCAACCTATCTCCATTTCCCCTTACTGTATGGCCCTAGCAGAGTTGAAGGATTTAAAGGAGCAATTGAAATATTTGTTGGAGAAGGAATTTATTAGACCTAGCTAATCACCTTGGGTTGCACCGGTGTTTTTTCTAAAGAAGAAAGATGGGTCACTTAGAATGTACATTGACTACCTGTAACTCAATAGGGTCACTATAAAGAATAGATATCCTCTTACAAGGACTGATGACTTGTTTGACCAATTGCAAGGGGCTAGCTTTTTCTCTAAGATTGATCTTCGGTTCGGGTACCATTGAGTAACGGTGAGAGAGTATGATATTCCAAAGAGGCCTTCCAGACTAGGTATGAGCATTATGAATTTATATGATGTCCTTTGGGTTGACTAATGTGCCGGCCATATTCGTGGACCTAATGAAAAGGGTCTTCAAACCCTATCTTGATTTCTTGTGGTCTTAGTTGATGATAATTCAATTTATTCACATAGTAGGGAAGAGCATATGGGCATTTGAGGGTCATTTTGCAAAGATTGAGGGAGGAGAGATTGTATACTAAATATGATAAGTGTGAATTTTGGTTGAAGGAGGTTGCATTCTTGGGTCATGTGGTGTACGTGGATGGTATAAAAGTGGATCCTAAGAAAACCGACGTGATTAAGAATTGACCTAGACCGTTGATCCCGTTGGATATTAGGAGTTTCTTGGGCCTTGCGGGTTACTATAGAAGGTTTGTGAATGCGTTTCCTTCATTGCTTCTCCTCTAGAAAAAATTGACTCAAAAGAAGGTTAAGTTTGTGTGGACCGATGAATGTGAGAAAAGCTTCCAAATATAGAAAGATAGACTTGTTTTCGCTCCTATATTGTCACTACTAGATGGGTTTGTTTTGTATTGTGATGCATATAGAGTTGGTTTGGGTTGTGTTGCAATGCAAATTGGTAAGGTCATAGCCTATGCTTCTAGGCAACTCAAAGTGCATGAAAAGAACTACCATAGCCATGATCTTGAATTTGTAAACCGTCGTGTTTGCATTAAAGATTTGGCATCATTACTTATATAGGGTGCATGTTAATATCTTCATCGATCATAAAAGCCTTAAATATGTCTTCACTCAAAAATACCTTAACTTGAGACAAAGAAGGTGGCTAGAACTCCTTAAGGACTATGGCATGAGTGTGTATTACCATCGGGGTAAGGAAAATATTATGGTGGATGCTTTGAGTCGGGTGTTTATGGGTAGCCTAACTCACGTGGATATTGGTGATAGGGAGATAGCTAGGGAGGTGCATAGATTGGATAGGTTGGGGTAAGGGTAGAAGATGTGGCTGATGGTATTGTTCTTGTTGATGGATCTAAATCTTCTTTGGTTGATGAGGTGATTGCAAAACAAGACCTAGACTCTTCCTTGCTTGAGTTCAAGGCGTTGGTGAAAGAAGGAAAGACAGAGGTTTTCTCCCAAGGGGGAGATGGGGCCCTTAGATACCAAGGTAGATTATGTGTACCATGTGTTAATGGTTTGAGGGAGAAAATTCATGATAAAGTCCATAGTTCCTCTTATTTTATCCACCCGGTTTCACCAAAATGTATAGAGACTTGAGGGATGTGTATTGGTGGGGAGGCATGATGAGGGACATTGCCAAATTTATTTTCTGTTGCTATAGTTGCGAACAAGTCAAAGCCAAGCATCAAAGGACGGGTGGCCTAACCCAAGACATAGAGCTTCCTACTTGGAAGTGGGAGGTGATTAATATAGATTTCATAGTTGGGTTTCCCAAGACTAGGAAAGGTTTTGATTCCATATGGGTTTTGGTTGACAGGATGATGAAATCAGCTCACTTTCTACTAGCCAAGATTTAATATTGGGCTGAAGAGTATGCAAGGTTGTACATCCATGAGTTGGTGAGGTTGCATGGGGTTCCCTTATCCATTATATCAAATCTTGGTGCACAATTTACTTCACACTTTTGGAGATCTTTTCAAAGGGATCTTGGAACAAAAATTCACCTTAGTATGGCCTTCCAGCCTCAAACGGATGGCCAAGCCGAGAGGAGAATTCAAACACTTGAATATATGCTTAGGGCTTGTGTCTTGGAGCATAAAGTTAGTTGGGATGACCATCTTCCATTGATTGAGTTTGCCTACAATAATAGCTATCACTCTAGCATCGATATGGCTCCTTTTGAAGCTCTTTATGAGAGACGTTGTAGATAACCAGTGGGATAGTTTGATGTTGGAGAGGTGGCTTTATTGGGGTCAGATCTGGTTATGGATGCTCTTGGGAAGGTAATGATGATTCGGGAAAGGATGAGGACAGCCCAAAGTCGTCAAAAATCCTATGTCAATGTAAGGAGAAGAGACCTAGAATTCCAAGTGGGGGATTATATTTATTTGAAGCTTTCTCCAATAAAAGTTGTGGTTCGTTTTGGTAAGAAAGAGAAATTGAGTTCTAGTTATGTTGGTACTTATGAGGTGATAAAGAGGGTTGGTAAGGTGGCTTATTAGTTGATGTTTCCTAGTGAGATCAATTTGGTCCATCTGGTGTTTCATGTCTCTATTTTGAGAAAATGTGTTGGTGATCCTAATGCTATTGTACCTCTTGATGTTGTGGGTGTTGTTGAGGATAACAAGACTTATGAGGAGGTTCTAGTTCAGATTTTAGATAGACAAGTAAAGAGATTGAGGAACAAAGAAGTGGCATCCGTTAAGGTCCTTTGGAGGAACCAACAAGTCAAAAGTGCTACATGAGAGGCCGAAGAGGACTAGCAAAAGCGATAACCCTATATCTTCCACTCCACTTAAGCCTAAGGTACTAATTCTAAGTCCTCTGTGTGCTATCAAGTCTTATGTTTCAGCCCCTATGTCATTCATGTGCATTGATGTTTAAGTTGACAATTTATGATGATTTCACACTTATAACGGGATTTTGAAAGTGATGTTTTAAATGTAATGTTGCATTCAAGTTGGGGATGATTTGTTCATGATTATTCTTGTCTTATACGTCTCTTCTACATTCGAGGATGACTTTTTCCAAGGGGGAGATATTGAATCAACGCCTAAAAGTGCCCGAAAGCGTGCCTCGAAAGTAACCGGAAACTTGTTTTTCGTATATCTAAAAATCTGTTTGGAATTTCAAAATTCTGACTTCATATTCTTGTTCAGGGGGTCCAAATTAGGGTAATAAGCCTCAAATTTGAAGCAAAGGAATCGAATTATGAAATTTTCATCGGTGTGATTTCTAGAGAGCCTTTGAATCCTCTCCGGGACGCGGAGACATGTTATTTCTGCATTGTCTTTTCCTAGTTCACCCAGATTTTTCTAACTTTTGGACCTAAATTTTCCCAAATGTATTTTCACCTATACTTAGCCTTATTTCATCCTCATATTACCTGAAAACATTCCCCAACATTTCCCCAAACACTTGGACTCATTTCTAACCCTAAATTCAAGTCCCAAACTCAAGGCCAATCTCAAGGATTTCTTCAAGGATCTCACCCAATCTTAAAATATCCATTAAAGTTTCCTTCAAGAACTTTAAAAAAGCTAAGGTATGTGGTGTTGAACCATTGGGTCCTTTCACCCATGATGCCTAAACCCTCTTTTACATAATATTACTTAATTTAAAGCTTATTTTGCATGTAGGTCTTGTATATTGAGAAATTTACTGCACGGTGAATTTAGTTCATGAAAGTATGGTTGTTTTAGAATGTTTTGAGCACCAAATCATGGATATAATGTTGGATTTGATGAGGGTTTTTGATAGGAATGTCTTGGGGGTGTTGCAAGTTGTTGATTAAAGGTTTTATTAGTGATTTTCCTACATGATTTCATCTCTAAATTGCATGGTCTTTTACCTCCATTACACACCCCCAAGGTGTTCGATAAAATGTCTGATTATGGTTTCTGTCGGGAATGAAGGTCCAAAGCATGATATATGATATGATTGACTATATGATGATGAAATGAGCTTGTGAGCATGATAATTCTATATAATAAGTGTCGTATTAGACCATAGACAACCATATGAGGGGTTTGTACTTCACTACCTAGGATGATTGGGGTGTGACCATCATCAACCAGTTGGGGGTTTTTACTCATCAACCATGTGTGGGGTTTGTACTTCAATACCTAAGATGATTAGGGTGTGACCATCGTCAACCGAGTTGCGGGTTTGTACTCATCCACCATTTGGGGGTTTTTTACTTCACCACTTACGATTATTGGGGTCTGACCATCATCAACCATGTGAGGGATTTGTACTTCCCCACCTAGGATGATTGGGTTGTGACCATCATCGACCAACCAAGGTTAGAAAGCTCGCTTGGTCTATTCTACACATATTATATTCTATATGAGCATGGATTACCTAAGAATGTTTTACATAAGCATTGATCATAAATGACATATTGCTATTTCATGCCTATGGACTACTGTTGTGCATATTGATTATGGAGCTTGTCTCTTGTTGCATTGCATCCCCCATACTTAGTACATTCAAATGTATTAACGCATACTCTTGCCTACATGATATCACCATGTAGGAATCGGTGCCCAAGTTGATCATCCTCCTCCACGCGGCTAGACGGTGCTATTCCAAGCTTGTTGGTGAGTCCTCCACTACGGAGACTGTGGTCTATGATTTTCTCTTACTCTATTAATTGAGACACTATCTTATGTTCATTTTGACTATGAGGGTGAGCCCGGTTGCTTTGTCTTGGCCCCCGCTCTACCTATGTATTGAGAGGTGTTTATTGGACATATTGCGTATTTATGTATGAGCTTTGATTCTTGACTCTTAACTCTTGGTTATGGTGTTTATGTAAGCTTTCCATTAGTCCTATTGTCCTATTCCCAATCTATGCGTTTTTGTATGCTTTGGTGACCAAGGATGTGCGATGACAAGTTAAGAGGCATGTTTGGGGAACCTTCGGGTTCCCCATTCGCCATGTCATGTCTACGCCCTATGCTTGGGTCATGACACTATCCGTAATCTGAACTGGAACCTCCTCTTAGGTCACCGCAATAACACCCACAATATCAAGGGGCACAATATCATTAGGATCACCAAAACATTTCCTCAACATAGAGTCGTGGAACACCGGGTGAACCAAATTCATCTCACTAGGCAACTTCAATTCATAAGATACCTTGCAAACATTCTTCAAGACCTCATAAGTACAAACATATCTTGGACTCAACCTCCCCTTTTTAACAAAGTGGACCGCAACTTTCAATAGAGAAACTTTCAAGTAAACCCAATCACCCACTTTGAGTTCAAGGTCTCTTCTTCTCACACAAACACAGGATTTTTGACAACTTTGGGCTGTTTTCAACCATTCCCTATTCATCATAACCTTCTCAGGAGCCTCTATGACCAGATCTAGCCACAATAAATCCACCTCTCCAGCCTCAAACCACCAACCGATGATCTACAACGTCTCCTATAAAGAGCCTCAAAAGTGGCCGTACGGATGCTAGAGTGATAGCTATTGTTGTAGGCAAACTTAATCAAAGGAAGATGGTCATCCCAACTACCCCTCAACTCCAATACACAAGCCCTTAAAATATCCTCAAGTGTTTGAATGGTTCTTTTAGCTCTTCTATTCTTTTGGGCGTGGAAGGTCGTACTAAGATGAACTTTTGTACCAAGACCCATTTGAAAGGACCTCCAAAAGTATGAAGTGAATTGTGAACCATGATTCGATATGATGGTCAAAGAGCCCCATGCGACCTTACTAACTCATGGATGTATAACCTTGCATACTCTTTAGCTCCATAGGTGGTCTTGACCAGTAGAAAGTGGGCCAATTTCGTCATCCTGTGTACCACCCCCTATATGGACTCAAAACCTTTTCTAGTCTTGGGCAACCCAACCATAAAATCAATATTAACCACCTCCCATTTCCAAATAAAAGTCTCTATGTCTTGGGTTAGTGTGATGCCCCCAAAAGAGGGGAGGTGCAACTGGCACTCGATACCGTTATTGAACGAGTAAGTCACTAAACATGGTAGTTAATTACGCTGGGTCTTAGAAGGAAAATCAGGTAGCATAACATTTGAAAAAGCTAAGCCTGGACCATTTATGTCATGACTTGGTCGATAGCAAATCATGTACAGCAAGATAGGTAAACCAAAATGATAAAGTACTAGCTAACCGATAAGGCTGCAAAAACAGAGGTACATACACACACTATATATACATGCCAATCCTATACTGGAGACTGAAAAGAAAAGGAGAACCAACCCAAAATAATGTGTCCAGAATAGCCTCGACGAGTACCGCTAATACTGCCGGGATAGGGCACCGACTTTACCCAACTGTATAGTATAAAGTAGGCTTCCTGTGAAAGATCCAGAAAGAGGTGGAGCTTACCAACTCACAGCCAAACTGGGCTCCTAATGGAGTGGTCGATCAGAGTCCCTATCTGAACCTGTATGCTCGAAATAAAATGCAGCATCCCCAGGCAACGGGATATTAGTATGAATAAACATGTACATGTATGTAAGGTAAAAAGTAAAACCATGGATAACAATAACAAAAAGAGTAATAGAAATACCACCTGTAACCAGAAAGTCAAGTAACCTTAATGGCCAATAATCAACCTCCTAATGATCAAATATGCATGGTGTGCTCGAGTATCATATGTCGTGAATACACATATATAGATACAAATGCATGACATACCCAACCAAATACTAGCAATGTTGGTCCTTTCCGGTAGCGAATCGACATCATATTTGCCAACCTGTGGCCATCTATACCATATACATATATACATAATCATTTGGTTAAATAGACCACATACCTTCGATTATAGCTCGGAGTCCGTACATACCGTGTCATGTATGATATGAGTATTGAATGCACATTATGGGCCATAGCTTAAAGTTAGGCAATCTTGGCTCATTGGTACACTTATCCTCATAACAACATAATTATTATCGTAGTATGTACACATGACTCGAGGGATCTTACATGTCTTTTGAATAAGTTTGACAACTTAACTCAACATTTAGAATGAGGCCTTAACTCTCAAAATGTTCAAGAGGTGCTTTACATAATGGTTATATGTGGTCCCATGTCATTTAGTAAAAGAACGTATTTAAACTGAATCAAGTGCATTAGTAATTTAAATAGGAGCATTACCCTAGAGATTATCGAAAATCAATGCGTCACTAGTTAAGTGCTCCAATTATATTTTTTTATGGAAAGAGGACTGACTAGGAATACTATATCCCTATCGCAATATACATTTATTTTGATGACACTACACAACAAAGAGAAATGCCTCAAACAAATGGATAGGTAGCCAGGAAACTCGACAAAATAATATATAGATATTGAATGTCCAGTTTAAGTGAACGAATGGAATGTTAACCTAATACCATTATGAAAATGACTCAGCTACGATCCCAATGCCTTTGGCAGAAGGTCATTCTAGCAACGGAATAGTAAGATATCACATTTGACGTTTTGGGAAACTTCCCAGATTTCGTGCTAAAAGGAGGAACGAAGCATAGCCTTAGCATATCTTTCTAATGGACGTCCAATGGTCCAAAGTCACTTCACGAGAATTGTTCCTTACATCCTAAGCTTCACAACACTATATATACATAGCTTAAACACACCTACAAATAGTTTAGAATTAAGCATTAATGACCAGACTCGCCATATAGTATTTACGCGAGGAAACGTCTGTAGAACTTTGCAAAAAAAAACATAAAGGAGCCCCATTATTACCTAACCACATCATCTGCAAACCAATAATAACCAGCAAGAAAACTATTCCTTTACAGATCAAGAACAGTCCTAAACACAGCAAATAGGAGGGGAAAACAATTGCAAAGCGTAAGGCACACATTTCTAGGCACGGGGATGAATTTTAACGATAAAAATATGAAGAACTTGGAGACCCTGAGAGAACTTTATGTTTGGTTTATTCTCTATTTCGTGATGAAATGAGACTGATTTGAGCTTTAAAAAGCCCAAATTACCCGACATCTAGGTGGGTCGACCCGACCCAGTCCATGACCCATTTCCTTCTCGGGCAGTCCCAGTAAAATCATCATAACATTTTATTCTAAGGTCAGTTTAATGTGTGATTTTTTGCGTTGCAAGCTAGACTCGTAGATCTTCGACTTGATTGGACATGGCCCTTCTATCTCCTTATATTTTGGTAGATATGGGCTGATATAGTTGACCCATATTTAAGAAGGATTTCTTAAAGAAACTTATGGTAACTTTGGCCAACCTTTATCTTGCAACTTTCATGATTCCAAAGCTCAATGAATGACCTTTTTGATATTGAAATAACCTTTGAAAATCCATTATTAGCAAGTTATACACTTTTAGTCCCATCTGTAAAGTGAAATTTAATTTAAGCCTTCCCAAAATGGCAAGGTGCCACTCGGATCATTTCATTAATACCAAATGTGTATTTAGGGGATTACTTTATCTTAAAACTTTAAGTCCTTGATATTAACACCTATTGGAAGTCTTATTTTCCTTAAGTCCTATCCAAAATCATACATGACTTATATAACATGTCACCTTATATATATGGAAGATGAGAAACACAGGGTCTCAAGTTAGGCCACCCGGTCTTTGATGTTCGGCTTTGATTTATTGTTAACTATGACAACCAGAAATGAACTTGCCAATGTCCCTCTTCATGCCACCCCACCAATACACATCTATCAAGTCTCTCGAAGCGGAGTGGATTGAATAAGAAGAATTGTGGGCCTCATCAAGGATCTTCTCCCTTGAACCATCAACACAAGGCACACACAACTTACCTAGGTACCTGAGGGCCCCATCTCCACCTTGGGAGAAAACCTCTACTTTTCCCTCTTTCACCAAGGACTTCAATTCAAGCAAGGAGGAATCAAGATCTTGTGTTTCTATCACCTAATCAGCCAATGAAGACTTAGACCCATCCACAACAACCACACCATCATCAACAACTTCCTCTAATCTAGCCAATTTATATATATGATCCTTTTGTTGTTTGACTACTAGGATGGGTTGTTTGATATGAGAGTTATACGGTATTTGAGGGGGTTGACTACTAGTTATACCTATTGCTTCACCTTGTGACTCAATGGTTATGATACTGTTGTAATGATTATGTTGATATGCGGTTCTCCTGGTTCCTTGGTAACTGGATTGTGAGATAAATGTTATGCCGGAGGTTTAATTAGATTGTCTATTATTGGATGAGACATTGTTGCATGAGTTGTCGGCCATTTTGCCTTGGTGACTTGTGGTAATTGTCAGTTGGCTAGGATTGTGTTGTCCGAATTCCTGTCTATGCTTGCCAATGGGGATGTTAATCATTTGTTGGGTTGTCTTGTATCTGAGTTATGGTTTTATATTGTTAGCTACATTGCTTAGCATATCACCTACTTGAGTATGATTTCTGGGCTTCTTTTATCCTTGGACAGGTATCAAGGTAGTGGAATGTCCTTTCAATTAATGGGATATTAGGTGTAGTGATTCTTCAAGATTGCGATGTGATAATTGAGACTTATATGACAACCATTTCGGTGAAAGTGAGTCACTAGGTATGTCTTTTGTTGATTTGCCCAGATTGCCTCCAGACAAGAATGTTGTGTTGCTACAAAAATTAGACTATTGTTAATTGAGACTAGGGTAGAGGATATCTCAAAAAATTACATCCGAACATGGTATGGCCATTACAAGATTCTATTCATGTTTTTTGGTTAATTAATACCTCTGTTGTATGTGCAGATCTGATGACTTTTGTATACCGGTCGCATTATTATGGTGGACCTATTGAGACCCCTACCTGTTGGGGCTTGATTTATTAAATAGTATATTGTTGTGGTTGAATTGTTAGGTGTTGAAATAGCTCGATCTTAGGTAGTTGGGACGATATAGGTTAGGTTGGATTAGGGAGGTTAGCTATGAGCTATATAATATTGATTTGCTGTAATTCCAATTAACTAATTTTGGGGCTACTGAGTATGTTATTATTACTATTTCATTTTTTTTATTTATGGTACTTTGCTTGCGACTGAATGATAATATTTGATTGGGCACTGTGATGGAAAATGTGATGTATACCTTTGTATTGAGGAATATATAAGGATTTTGCTCGTGTTTAAAATATTGCGTATTTGATATGTTTCTAAAAATATATGATGGTTGTGAGGGTACGGGTGATTGGTATGTGGATCATCGGTTGTGTTGTGGATATCGATCGTCATTTTGAAGCTAATAAGTTGTTATATTGGGATGGTGGGCTGACTATTTATCACAACAAGAGAAAAAAGGGCTAGGTCCTTGCGGTTGGGATATAATTACATTTGCTATTGGATGTAACTTTGTCAGTATCAGTGAGCCGGGAAGCCACCTGGGGTTAGGTTATCACGACCCGAAAATGGGCATGATGGCACTCGTCTTATCCCACCAAGACAAGTCAGCCTGCAACCCAACTATAACCTTAAAAATGCGGAATTATAATAAAAATAAAGGTTCAAATTGATGAAAATCCCCCATGACCTGGTTGTCACGTGCACAAGCTTCTAATATATTATAATAGATTCAAAAGAAAACACAAGTATCAAATGACATTGTCGCTAGAATAGAACAAAATCATAAATAGGAG
>JAABOM020097991.1:0-69527 GCA_011800125.2 Solanum clarkiae
ATCCGACCCCCCCTCACCCTGCAATGAGCGGGAGCCTTTTGAGGCACTGGGGTATGTTGTTGTTGTTGTTGTTGTTGATATATTATTGTGATTAGATTTTTCATTTTCAGATGTTGGATTTTGGTGATCATGTTGAGTTTCAATAACTTGAGTGTGTTACAAGTTGTGTTGGTAATTAAACAAGAAATTGTGTACAAAAATAGGTTAAATAGGTGCGAAACAGATAACTGGGAGAGTTTCAACCCTAGATATTAGAGAGGGAGTATTGTGTGTAAGGCAAAAGAGAATTTGGGTAATTAGGGTATGCTAGTGTGCTACATGTAACCACCTAGTTGAGAGTGCTTATATGAGAATTATCGAGGGAAACATTGTCTTTCGATATTCTTAGCATTTATCTTTTCATTGAGGACATGTTTCAGCTATATGTGATTGAATTTGAGGAACATCGGGCCCATTTTTAATAAAAAATTTCTAGGAGTTGTCTACTTTTACTGCTACTATTTCAGTACCCCGATAGTATTACTAGAGTATTTATGTGCTTGAGAGTACCTTTCACTAGTTGGTTACCTGATCGGTACCTTCTTTGGTTCAGATTTATTAGGTTCTTTCTCATGAATATTCATTGCCAATGAATCAGATTTGTGTAGCTTAAACTCAGGGAAAGGGCTATGTTATGAGAATGAAAGATGACCAAGGTTGTGGCATGTGTACATTATGAGTGTATGGTGGTTGGTTTAGCATCACTACTGGTTTTGTCAAGTATTAGTTCAACATTGCTTTATGATTATGTGGGAAGGAGATTCATCTAGGGGATTGTGATATGTTTTAGATGATCTCATTTTAGATTTTACCATAAGCTAGTTCATCATTTTGTAATCACCCCTTTCGATGGTTTGATTTGAGTTTGGATGACCCTGGCTTGCTAAGAAACATCACAGAGAAGGAAATAGTCATTCAGAGTAAGTTACTGATAGCCCAGAGTAGTTAGTAGGGTTATGCTAATAGACGAGGTTAGACCTTTATAGTTCGTGGAGGGTGATCGTGTATGGTTGGGAACTTCCCCATGAAGGGTGTCATGAGGTTCAAGGACAAAGGAAATCTCAGTTGTAACGACCCGATCTAGGGGCCTAGTAGTCACATGGTGAATATCTTAAGCATTCATAGGCATTATCATAAATATATGCAGAAGTAAATGGAGAATGGTCTATGAGCCTTTTTGAGATAATTAAGCAATATTAATATATATGAATAACTAACACATTTTGTCCATAAAGCGTACCAACCTCTACATTGGTGGATGAAACCGGTAATAGTCGATTTCCATCAAATACAAAAGACTCCATAATAGAACAACATAGAATATAAAACCCTCTAAAGGGCCACATATACATCATCTCGAAAAACATACAAGATAGAGTTGAAAATGGTAAAGTACCGAACTAAGGGTACACCACAAATAAAAGTGCTAGTCTCGAACGTTAAATACTATCCATGAGCTTGTGGAGGAGTGTCTATCCCTATATAGTTAAATCATGTAGGAAAAATATACGTTAGTATTTTTAAATGTACTAAGTATCTTACAGATTCATGCATGAAATAGTAATGACATCATTCATATGTGAAACATATACATATACCAGAGGTAAAAAGGTATATAAATATGAGCTTAAGCAGGCACAAGAAAATTCGATCAATATGAATAAGAGTTAATGTATGAGAAATCACATGTAATAAAATCATATCATAGAATCATAAAATTATTGGAGAATACTTTAACCGACATATAAGACCATATGAGCTAATACACGGAATCCAACATAACCCCCAACGTTGGCATAGGGAGACCATTTATCGAGTGGAACTCTGTCAACTTTGCATGCATCTTAAATATGATACCTATGGGCTATATGGATCCACTAGCCTATCCTACAAAGGCACCTATGGAGGCACATAATTAGGGACAGTAAGATTTATCATTAATGGGTCATGCCTCAACTAATGAAATGAATCCTAATCTCAAGTCCACTCGGTGCTAACTCATCCCATAGAAATCTCTAAAACATGTAATTAGTCAAATTATGAAATTTAGAATCACAAGTAGCAATCACAAGAGTAGCTCAAACTTAGGAACCACCATGTGAGAATTGTCCTTTCATCGTGGGGATATTCTTAAGCGTCATTAGAAAACAATGTCAACATGCTCATATCATTGACAAGACATAGTTTTAAACTCATCTTTAATTTCCTAATCATTGTCACAAATCATGTCAGACTTTACTTGAAACTAGGTGGGCTAGGCTTTTAAATGGAACAATCATAAATCACACATTAATGTTTAAATCAAGGAAATTTTAAATGGAACAATCATAAATCACACATTAATGTTTAAATCAAGGAAACATAATTTTATTAAAACATGCAGAACAACCCACACCTTACAATTAATAAAACTCATCATCTAAGGTCATCATCAATAACTTCAAACATGCATATACTTCATAAAAATATCATAGGATATCATGAATATCATTTAATATCATGTGAAGGACTTCATGGGTGAAAGGTACTGATATTCACGCTCCAATAACAAAGCGGTCGTAGTCAGCAATAAACCTAACCAGAGGTTAGGGTCGAATCCATAGGAAATACGGGGCCTGCCTTTATAGATCCACTATCAATCATTTCAAGCATCGATTACTAAAGTCTCTAAGATGGGGGAGGGGGTTTGTGATTCAAAAACAAAAATAAAAATAAATACTACACTAATTAAGTGGGAAGACAATCAAATTGAGGGACAACTTGGGAATTATGTTGCCCATGATTCATTGAATTAATTACCCTAGACAACATAGCTCTAGTTTGGAATTCGCATAAGGAAGGTAACTCAGGTTCTTCTAGCCCTCTTGTGAAGGTGAAGGTCGAATTTCTCCATGTTTCTTGGTCGGCAACCATGGTGTGCCAACTAGCCGTTACCTATTGTCCAGTCAACCTCCCCTTGGTTAGGTTTGGTTGATTAGACGAGAAAACATCAATCGGATCCTGTTATTTACTTCCCTTTTCCTATTCATCACTACCTTGGTAAGGATCATGATAGTAGGCGGGGTTTGGTGTTGGTAACCACCAAACATCAATCAAAATGAAGGAAAATACACAATACGTGCAAAACCCTAATCAGAGAAATGCACAGTCTGGGTTATTTCAAATCAACTACTCATGATTGTCACAACCCCAAGTTATGGGTTCTTAGCTACTGATGGATAAGGCAGAATAAACAAAAATGAATGTAAAAGACATAGACGAGAGTTTACCCAAAACAATGAATAACAAGAACACCTTCAAGTTGGAAACCATAAACTTTGATTAATGGAAGATGCGTACAATGTGATTTTCCAAACCCTCAAAGTGAGTCTTCAAATTAAAAATCAAAATCTACACTAAACCCTAGAAATATTCTAGAAGAATATTCAAAGTGAGGAATAAAAGATTCAAAGTCTTGTCCTCTCCTAAAAACCCTATCATTAAGTATTTATACCATTGACAAATTCACCTTAAAAATAAAATAGAAAAGACAACTAGAAATATGTATGTCGCGCAGGCACAACTCGTAGGATGATCTATGAGTCGTAATCGGTGTTTCGTAGTTATCTTCTGGCATTTTAGACTTGACTTCTACAATCCACTGTTACGAGTCATTGCTGGGGCTACGACTCGTATGCTTCTCTCGTAGTCTAGGCCTTCATTTATTAGTCTAAAGTTTTAGCTCTCTATTTCTTGCTATGATCCTGCCTATATGAGTCGTAGTGAGGCCTATGACTAGTAGAGTGGCCTCGTAGGGATGACCTCTCACTGGATCTTGCTACGAGTGCACCCTACAACTCATAGCTTGGGTTATGACTCGTACAATGATTTATATGTCTTGCACGTTAGCAAAAATTTGTAATTTTCACTCAAAATCATGCCAACCCATTTTTTCTCAAGAATGACATAAAACACATAAAAACCATAAAAAGTTGCATTAAGAACTTGCAAAATCCCTTGTTTTAGGCATCAAATGTATTGTATTTTGACAGCACATCAACACCCTCAACTTAGAACTATTGCTTGTCCTCAAGCGACGACTCAATCTAAGTAGACAATGAGAAACACATAGAAGCTACTCTAATGACATATACATCACTTAACTCTAACTCAGGTACCCAACTCCTATTTTCAAAACCTGATTGCAAAGCTACTAAGCAAACAAAAACATAAAGATGTATCCAGAAATCCAACTACGAAAAGAGAAGGAGTATCAACAATCCATAATCACTGGACTAGTCATATACTAATCATGTAGTGCAAATGCCCTCAAAGAAAAGAAATCCCTTTATCTCACTCATGATGCATTCAAAAGTCAAGGACTGTGTGAACATTCTCACATTCACAAATGAAATTCATGCATAATGACTAACCCTGTAGGTTTTCCTCTATACTCAACTCTGGACTGATGACAAAGAGGATTTGGATAACTTTAGGACTTCATGGGCTTGTAACATAGGCTCGTGGATCTTTAGTATGACAATTTAGGCAAGTAATGACTAAAAGATATCCTTGAACCATGTTTTTCAAAACCCTAACCTCCAAAGTTTAACCATTTTCATTAAATCCACCCTTATTCTTCTTTTTCAAGCTCTTCCCAAGTGCTTTCTTTCTCTTTTTCAGATGTGTCTTATTTTGAACTCATTTAGCTTCACTTAAATCGAAAGTAACTTTTCTTTTCTTTGTCTTACCCGGCACATGACTTTTTCCTTATTTCTTTCTTTCTTTCCCAACTAACCACCTCATGTTCATTACTTTACCACAATAAGGACCACCCTCAACTTAGGTTTTTAACCTGAGGTGAAGCACACATTATCTATTTCACAAACCAAGGCCACTATTCGTAGCCAGCCTCAACTTAGGCTTTTAGCATCAATCAAGGTTCACATGTTCAAGGATAGAGCAGGTTCAATATCAAAGTATTTCATAAAACAAGGCTGGGCTAGCTAGGTATTAGGAAAGAACAGGTGCATGAACAGCTCAAACAAGTGGAACAAGGTATAAACTATCATATCTAGTAGGTGATTTAGGCAAAAGTGGAATTCACTAAAAGAACAGTAGTCTAAGATCCTTTCCCAATCAAACGACATCACCAGTCCAATCTTAGAGTAGTAAGGAAAATTATGAGTCCATATATAATACATGAATGCGGCGAAATAAGCTCACACACACATGCCATCACATACAAAATCAAGTATAGACTCACAGCTCATGCTTCAAGCATCAACTTGCCTTCTCATTATCAGAACAAACATTGCCAGATAATCACAAGCAGGATTGCAATAATAACCAACAATCTAAAAAATTTTGAGGGTATCAAATTTTCGAAACACTCAAAAATCATTTAAAGATTGTATATATGCCAAAAGATAGTAACTACTATATATCTACAAATTATCTACACTATCCAAACATGCCCGTTCAACAGAAAATTAAAAGCATCTATAGGGAAAAAGAAACATAGCAAGAAAACCTTGGGATCAAAAACAAGGGAAATTATCGACTCGAGGTTACTCAGACTTCACCCTAATACATAACTTCTCACACCTCACCAAAAGAAAATACTTTGTCCTCAATAGTCCAACTAATTAAAAACCAAACATACAAAACATAATTAAAACCAACATTCAGAAAGAAATTGTTAAAAGTATCCAAAACTAACGTAAAGAAAATAATTGTCAAAAACAATGAACAAAGTATCCATAAGTAGCATATAATGACGGTGTTTACAAACATCAAACACAATGGTGCTCAACCACTGACATCCATATGATCCTGGTGGTTTTGGGGTTCAATCTCCTCCTCGATGGTTTCGGCTGCAGCTGTACCTGAGCTCCCGATATCTTGTGCCATCTGCTGATCCCCGTCTCTCCGCATAGCCGCCATAACTCGTGACTCCTGTACTACCACATTAGTGATCTTCTTCTCTAGTGCTACGACCTCATCATCAGTCCTGGGCCTCTTCTGGCTCATTGATGGGTCGTCACTCTCGAGGAGGTCATCAAACAAATCAAATACATCATTGTCCGCTAGTGCCACTCTGGGACTACTATCGTGGCCGCTAATATCTTTAATAATTAGGCCTTGAACTTGGCTAACTCCTCTGTAACAACAATCATGTTAGCAAGCCGAGCATTCTCGAGTCTCTTCTGGACCCGATCCTTAAAGGCATCTACACTGGCATCCACTGTTCTGACTCTCTCATCTATCAAATCATGAGTGTATGCCTTAGCCCTCACCTCGGAGTCATGGACTATCTAACGGCCCCATGGTCTAATCTGGCTAGCTGACATGCTCAACAGGAGCTCTGTCTTTGCAACCCTGTGCACCAATGCCTGAAAAGCAAAAGCATACATAAGAGAAAAGCCTGTACAGTCAACCTATTTAGTATGAGGTACTAGTGCAAGTGTGCTGGAGGATGGAATCGGCTTAAACTCAATAGTTGTAGGAGGTTGTGAAGTAGCTGGAGTAGCACTGGTGGTGGCTGGAGTCTGCTCTTGAGTCTATGGCTCAACAAGGAGCAAATCTGGTATGGGAGGCAAAACTGCTTTCTATAGGGCCACCAGGTTCTCATCAGCCTTGATCAGACTAGGATGTATAGTGCGTATGGCCTCTACATATGGGTCTAGATGGAGAGCAACATGTACGTTGGCTGCATTGCATAATCTACGTACCAGGATGGGAAAAGGCAATATGGTTTGTGTACGAATCATTGACTCATGGATCTTCTCTACCGTAACGCGAGCCCATTCAATCTCACAGCTAACTAGAATGCTAGCTAATAGCACAACTCTGTCTAATATGATCACATTATCCATAAATGTAGGTTTGATGCGCCAGCAGATAATAGACCACCATAATTTTGCCCAAAATGAGTGGTGGGACTTCACAATAGGATCGGCGTGGTTTGTGTCCCACATAGGCTCAACATTTGCATCTGATATCTAGCTTGCTATCCACCTAAGGAGCTCTACTTTTAATCCAACATCCTTCTCATTCATCGGCTTACTCATCTTTGCAATTCAGGTATCATATATAGCAATGGAACAGAGTGCTCTGTAGTTTGGCCCAAAATGGAACCTTCTGATAGTTTCTTCTAAAATGTCAACAGTCTAACCCCGAACTAGGACCTTATGCAACTGTGGTTAGTCAATAGCCTTCTTGTTTCTGGAAAGGTCCCTGTGAATAGTAGCATAGTAGGATGCATAGAATTCCTAGACTAAATATAGGACATACTTGCCCAACTTTTGTGAGAGCCACCTTAGCCAGTGGCGATCAATCTCAACCTCCAAGTTCGACACACTGCTCAGCCCAGAGTCTTTGAGCCTTGACACTTCATGAAATTGCTAGACTGGATTCCCTTGACATTTTTGTTCCATCCCCATATCATAAATCTTCTTCATGCCTGGTATGCACCATCTCATGTTTTGGGTGTTTATGGAGGTGACAGTATAAGCAGGATCAGCTGGCTGTTGGGAATCAGCCCCCTCAAGTTGAGTTGGAGATGCCTTAATAGACCTCGACTTCGAAAGTGAGAGGCTATCATCTGACACATCTTTATCACCCTCCTCTTCAGACTGGGAGAGGCTAGTAACTTCCATTGGTACCAGTGCAGCACGACTCAGGTTTGAAGCACATTTGCCTCGGGGACTATACGAACTCTGTGCACTTCCATAGATCCCTCTAATTGCTCTTCATCAGATGGGTCATCCTTCAATCATCATCCCAAAGCTTAGCAGTTTCTTTTCAAGCCTTGGGAGCCATATATCCTGAAAATTTAACCCAAAATGCATCATAAGCACCACAATGTTTGATCAAAAAGGATTCACACAAAAAAACTTACAAGGAATAAAAAAATCAATAAAAGAAAACATAGAAATAGTATATTTGCTCAGTTGCAGGTCTGCAGATACGAGGCACATGTATGACTCATGGGGTGACCTACGAGTCGTATCCTGGACTTATAATAGGGAACAAAATAAAATTCAGAACAAGGCAGGTCAAATGAGTCCCTTACTATGATTTGTAGTAGGCAGTACGAGTCATAGGTAGGTCTTGTATTGTAAGTGTTAAAGAATCTCAGGTGACTATTGCCTCCTACGATGGGCCACTACGACTCTTACGGTGACTTACGACTCGTAGTGGGTCCCCGTAATAGAAAATAGAAGGAACCTATGGTGCCTACAACCTTCCCATAAGAACCATGGATCATTTATAATAAAAATCAAATAGCATTGAAGCAAGAATTCACACTATCTCAAACATACAATCAATCCCATTACTAATCATGACAAACTCCAAATCAATATTTATCCCCAAAAAATACATGCATGATCAACACAATCCAACAATAGATCCAGAACACATTCGAGGAATACCCAAAGAAAAATTCTTCCCCAAACATACAATCATCAAAAACAACACACAATCATGGAGATGAAAGAGAGTTCCAAAACAAGTACAGACAAGGGTATCTCAAATGATCATGTTTAAACACACACCAACAACCCCAAATTTCAACCCCACATGATTTCAAAAATTTATCAACCACAATCAGGCATTAACCTCATAAAATCAATATATCATCATCACACTCAACCAACAAAAAGGATTTCACTATTCAAAACCATACTAAGGATCTAAATCGATCACATCCCAATTTCTCATATTTGCAAAATCATTTTCCCATGGGTATACTCAAAATACTCACTAACCACACAATTATATAACAATATATAACAACCATAACATGAATGTGCCGAAATCAAATAAGAAAACATACCACATGAGAGAATGGAGAACAAAAAGATGTAATGAGAAACCAAAGGAGAGGTCGAAAAACCTATAGGGTTCGTGCCAGAAAAATCTCGTCGGACTCTAATGGGGGCAGACAGAATTGGGATCGGAATAGTACAAGCTGAAGTGTGGGAAAATTTTTAGGAGAAAGAACCGTTAAAAATGAGGGAAATAAGGGGTCAAATGAATTGACCCCTAATATACCATATTAGGTCCACTTTAAAAATTCTTCAGATCGGGACTACGAGTCATAAGACTTCCTATGACTCGTAGATCATAGTCTCGTAGCAGATCTCAACACTTAGATAAGTCAGAATTCGTACCTAGGCACTACGAACATACTTACGACTCATAGATGACCCTACGAACCATAAGGTTAGCTTGTAGTGTGTGTGCCAACTTTAAATCCTTACTGTTTCCCTTTACAAGGCATGACTACAAGTCGTAGAGAGAACTATGACTTACATACCTTTCAGCTCTTGACCTATAAGTGCAAACCAAACTTCAAAATATACTAATGTCAAGAACAATACAGCTTATCCAATGTCTGCAAAGATCGAAACAAGCCTCAAACTATGGCATAACAATTCAAATGTCAAAATTATACTTCATACAAAATAAAAACATCAAAGATACTTTGGTTGCCTCCCAAGAAGCACATTGTTTAACATCATCGCTCAACATTGTTATCATGAGTACTCATAGTTCCTCATGGGTTGATGGACTCTTATCTTTACTCCTCTGGCCTCTTCTCTAGTCTCTTTGCATAGGCTCTAATCATGTTACAAGTTGCTCAACCCTGTTATCAAGTCTTTGTATTGCCATCACTTGCTGATCCACTTTATAGTTTCCCTTGATGACATCAAACTTTATCTCGTATAACCTTTTCTTGCTCATTGGTTTTGGTAAGAGCTTGCTCAAGCACATGCTCGATCCTAGAGAGTTTATCAGTGATGCTTTACTGGTATGGTAACTTGAGCCAATTGGGCACACTCTCCTTTCTGGTAGCACTTGGGTTCGCTTCGATGAGCTAGTGGATGGCACTATTTATTCTTGAAATGGCTGGCAGACTTTGGTGATGGTAGACAGTCAATCCATATATTTTGCAATTTCATTAAATGGTCGCCCCATAAATGCCCGACAGTCCCTTCCAAACAAGGCATTAGCATGCACTTGTTGTTTAGAGGTTAATGCTTGGTAGAAACTAGCCACTAATACATCATTAGTCAGACCGTGGTACCGCTTCATACCCAGACACTTCTTATACCTTTCCCAAGCTACCACCAAAGATTTTCCCAATACTCGTTCAAAATTGCAAATGTTATTCTTTAGTTCTTGCTGGTTGGACCCTTTGTATAAATTCATAAGGAATACTTTTTGCACCTCCCCCTAGTTGGATCAAATATCTGGTGGGAGGATTGACCACCATTCTGCAGCTTCACACCTGAGGGTCATGGGATAGGATTGAAGAGCTATGGCATCCCAACCAGGACGTCTTGTCCCAAGCACCACCTTCAATGTTTGAGTAAAATGTTGAAGGTGAGTTTGGGGGTCTTCGAAATCTTGCCCATAGAACAGGACATGCCTCTACAAGGTCTCCAACAAGTCACTTGTGATGTAGAGCTTTTGTTAGTTTATGGTGCCAATTAACCTGCAAATAAAGCTAAGCAACAAAAACAACAATAAAACTAAAATACAAGAGAATTTAGAAATTAACACTTAAATTAACTAATAGTGAAATCAAGTCAAGAACCTACCCATATTTCCCAGCAATGGCACTACAATTTTTGATCTTTACACTCCAATAATAAAGATCGTTGTTGGCAATAAACCTAACTGGAGGTTAGGTTCGAATCCACAAGGAATACGGGGCTTGGCTATATAGATCCACTATCAATCATTTCAGGCATCGATTACTAAAGTCTCTAAGATAGGGGGATTGTGATTCAAAAATGAAAATAAAAATAAATACTACACTAATTAAGTGGGAAGACAATCAAATTGATGGAAAACTTGGGAATTGTGTTTCCCATGATTCCTTGACTCAATTACCCAATACAACATAACTCTTGTTGGGAAATCACATGCAGGACAGTAACTTAAGTTCTTCCAGTCCTCTTGTGGAAGGTGAAGACCGAATTTTACCATGGTGCTTGGTTGGAAACCATGATGTTCTAACTAACCGTTACACATTGTCCCAGTCTACCTCCCCTTGGTCAATTTTTGTTGATTAGACGAGAACACATCAATCGAATCCTGTTATTTACTTCCCTTTTCCTATTCGTCACTACCTTGATCGAGATCGTGAAATTAGGCAGCGTTTGGTATTGGCCACTTACAAACATCAATCAAAATGAAGGGAAATGAACAATACATGCTAAATCCCAATCAAAGAAATGTACGAAGTCTAGGTTATTTCAATTCAACTAATCATCATTCCCACAACCCCATGTTGTGGGTGCTTAGGTACCTATTACTAAGGAAATATCAGCAATAATGAATGTAAAAGACATAGTTGAGAGATTACCTAAAACAATGAAAACCAAGAACATCTTCAAGTTAGAAACCACAAGCTTCGATTAATGGAAGATGAGTATTATGTGATTTTCCAAACCCTCAAAGTGGGTCTTCAAATTAAAAATCAAAATCTACACTAACCCCTAAAAATATTCTAGAGAGAATATTCAATGTATGGAATAAAAGATTTAAAATTTGGTCCTCTTCTAAAAACCCTATTATTAAGTATTTATACTATTTACAAATTCACCCTAAAAATTAAATAGAAGTGACAGCTGGCAATAGGTACGTCGCTTAGGTACAACTCATAGGGTGACCAATGAGTCATAAGTATGGTTTCGTGGTCAGCTTCTTGCATTTTGGACTTGGCTTCTGTGACTCACTGTTATGAGTAGTTGATTGGGCTATGACTCATATGCTTCTCTTGTAGTCTAGGCCTTTAGTTTTTGGTCCAAAGTTTAAGCTCACTGTTTCTTGCTATGATCCTTCCTATGTGAGTTGTACTGAGAGCTATGACTCGTAGAGTGGCCTCGTAGGGCTAACCTCCACTTAGAAGATTCTTGATTTTTCTCATTGTTTCTTTCTACAAGAGCACCCGACGACTCGTAGCTTGGGCTACAACTCTGAGGATGGCTCGTAGGTCCTGCACTTCAGCAAAAATCTTTAATTTTCTCCCAAAATTATGTCAACCTATCTTTTCTGCAAAAACAACATAAAACACATAAAAATCATAATAAGTTGCATTAAGAACTGGCAAAATCCCTTGTTTCAGGTATTAAATGTGTTGTATTTTGATAGAATATTAGGTATGTACAAATCAAACTTACATACTTTGGAAGACTTGGGAAGAATAAACTTGAAGCCTTTGAGAAGAGCATTGGAACCCAAGCGTTACCTTGCCTTTTAGAGAGAACATTGCCTTGGAATATTTAGGAAATAGAAGAATAAAGAGAATTGGAGTTCCTTAGGGTCGGAGATCTTATTAAAGGTCCTAAAGTTCACCAAAATAACTTAGTTTAGTAATATAAATTAGGGAATTAATGAAACTTCCCTTTATTAAAGCAATTGGATTGATTCTACGAAAGCCTGTTAATAGGCTGTGGAAAGAACCACTGACTGTAGGTACTGCTCGCCTTGTTAACTTTTCCAAAATTCCTGAAACTGATTTAAGGAACTCAAAACTATTAAACCATCTTATGGGATGTCACATGGTGTACAACTCATGTTTGGACTCAAAAAGTCCTCACACTTAGCCATTTTCTCATTTTCTTGGACCCTAGCAGCGAAGGGTATCATAGGTGTTGAGTCCATATTTTGGACTAATTTAGGGGCTAAATATCAAAGAAACATTGCCCTTAATATGCTTATGATTCCAATTTCTAAAAAATATTACATGTGCTATGATGGGAAATAGAGTTAAAAATGCCCAAAAGGGCAAGACTTGGTAAAATCCTCGAAAGTGAGCAAAAGATCTGAAAGGCGGTGAAAAACAGTGTCATCGACATCTTTGGAGATCCACGAAATGCTCATGAAGATCATCTAACTATGACACCAAGGTTCCAAGTCAATCCAAGAGTGCGGTCATGATTAATATGTCAAAGCATTCTCAGCGATACGCCGAAGTGCAGAAGTGATCACCTAAGTTTTAGCACCTAAAGCCCCAAAACATTGACATAAAGGAAATATGAAAAATATTTTGGCACATCACAAAATTGGAAAGGTAGAGCAAAGATTCATCACCTAATGTTGAAGTTAAAAAAGCCTCATAAAGGTGCATAGGAAAGTGGTCAATTGCACATTCAGTGTATCGCCAGCCAACCTTGGTCGCCGAATGCCATTTCATAGCACAAACTTTCAGACATTTGGATGGAGTATATAAGCAATTTTATAATAGATATTGTAGATCATTTGTTCATTCTATATCAAAATAATTGCACTGTAGTAGTAGTACATAGAACTTTCCTCTTAGAGTACAACAGAGGCTAGGGTTTTGAAGCTTTTAGGCACAAAATTGTAGAATAATATCTAGTGACAATCACTGATTTGTACTCAATCTTGTTACCCATGATGTTTTCTACTATGTATGGTAATTAATCTTTAATTTCTAACATGTGTGGTTAAAACCCCCATGTTGGGGTTGTGCTTTTGATAGGGTCTTTAAGTTACTTAATGGGTTTGTGATATCTTGAATTCTCTGTAGGTGATTTGGGTGAATTTGTATCTATTCCTAAGTTAATGTATAAATTTCAAGGTTGCAAAAGTTGGGGTTTTGTTTTAAATCTCTAATTGTTACCTTAACTTGGACTATTAGAGTGTGGAATAGATATATTGGCCAGAAACCCTACGGGGTTTCGGTTGATGACACATCATGGATTCAATGGCCAAGATAGTAGGTGTTTTGCTCGACTTCATAGGCCAAGCATGTCCTCGGTGGTTTGTGTATGATATCTTAGCTTACACACACAAAATAGTCGTTTATCATATATGATTTAGGTTAGAAGCAACTCACCTGTGCACCCAACATCAACTCATTAGTCAAGTATCTACACCCATTTGTTAGATTATTGCCCATATTTACACATCCCCAACATCTTCCCTTAATAACTGTTTAATTTGATAATAAGAACTTGTTAGTTGAACTCTTGTTTTCATTATTGCAACCCTCCTAGATCCTTCAATTACTTGGTCTAATGTTCCATACTGAACAATGATTCTTGATGGGATCGATATAACCTCTAAAGTTGGCTTATTTTGCTGATGAAGTCCGCCCTTTCTAGCTTTGAGTAGTCGGGTTGAGAGATATAAAAAATGGCACCGTTGTCAAGGAATTTGTATTTCATATTGGAAGTGTTTGTGGAGCTCTGTTCTTGTAGTTAGAATTCTTTTACTATTTTCTTATTATTTTTGTTATTAAACAATAGGTGTAAAGGTAGAGGATGATGGAAGCGTCCATGGTGAGAATGTTGGGGATATGCATGGGATGCAAGATGTTAATTGGGATCAGGTTGGAAGCACTAGTGCTATTTGACTACCCTTATTGGCTGGAGGAGTTAATTTCCACGTATCTCGCACTTTGTTGCAACTCCTCTAACTAAAAGGATTGTTTAGAGGGATCGACCATGAACATGCTAATGAACACTTGAAGAACTTTTCTGATGTGTGTCTCCTACTCAATGTTAGGGGAGTAAGCTTGGAAGCTATGCGACTAAGGCTATTTCCTTTCTCCATACCGGAATAGCATTGAGGTGGCTAGCGGAGTTACTTCATGATTTTATTACATCATAAGAGGATATGCAGAATACATTCCTAGAGAGATTTTTCCCTCCCTAAAAGATGATTAAATTGAGAAAAAGTATTGAGAACTTCAAGTACCTAGATGGTGAGCCATTGCATTAAACATGGCTCCAGTTTCAAAAACTTTTGCTCCAATGTGCTAACCATGGAGTTTTGGACCATATGCTCTTCTAGTACTTTCATGTGAGTTGTGATGCTGCGAACAAAGGAGTAGCTGATCAACTATTAAGAGGAGGTTTGACACAAAAATTCACTGAAGCTTGCAACCTCTTGAATGGCATGACAAAAACTAATAGAGCATGGAACACAAGAGATAACGTAGTCCTTTCAAGCCATAGAGTTCCTACGAAGGAGAACTTTCCAAAGACCAAAAAAGGGATAAGAATACACATAACATGTTAACTCAGCTTGATCTTTTGACCAAATATGTTATTGGAGAAAATCGCAAGAGTGTAAAGGCTGTGGGAGCTACCAGAGAGATGATGTTTGAAGGTGCACCATTTGAGGGAAGTTACAATGAAGAATGTCATTACATGGGTAACAAAATTATGGGTGCTTGGTCGGCTTTTCAAAAGCCACCCAGGAATCAAGGTTAGAACAACAACTCGTAATGGTTAGATCGAGCATAGATTGAGAAACATCAGGTTGGGGGTTGGCAAAATTGTGAGGCAGATAGGTATGTTCCACTACATGATAGAGTGAAGACTACTGAACCAGTGGTTAATCAAGAGAATCCTCAAACCGAGGATATGTTTTCATGAATTTTGAGAAGATGGAGTTTCGGATAAGGTCCTAAAAGAAATGAAATTTGATTTTTCCCAATTGAGTCAAATTGTGATATCTTATTTGGCATCCATTAAACATTTGGAGACTCAATTAGGAAATATTTTAGCTTATTTAAATCAATGTCCCAAGGGAGGTCTACCTAGTGACATGGTGGCTAATCCAAAAGGGAATGATCAGTAGTGCTTACACATTACTTATCGAAGTGGAAAGTTAGTCAAAGACACTAAATCATCACTTGTTGATGTAGGTTTGAAAGTGGTAGAGAAAAAAGAAGATATGATTGTTGTTGAAGATGATGAGGAAGAGGCTCAAATGGTAGGTGATGATGTTCTGGGCAATCTTGAGAATGATAAACAAGAGAAGAGTGGGGACAATGCGTCGAAATCCAAGAACACTTTCTCCAAATTCAAATCCAGCTATGAGGCTGAAGGCACCTTACGTCAAAGTGAATCCTCCATTTCCCACAAAGGTTGAACAAAAAAGAGGAGGATGCTAAGTTGCAAAAGTCTTTTTCTACGTTCAATTCATTGTCAATAAATATTCCCCTTATGAAATCATTAATTGAAATGCCAAGATATGCTAAGTTCATGAAAGAATTGGTGACAAAGAAGAGGACGCTTGAATACGTGCGATTGAAGTATCTCACAATTACAGTACAATCTTGACACAAAAGCTGGTGATAAAAAAGGAAGACCAAGGGGCATTCACCATTCCATGAATGATAAGAACCTTAAAGTTCAGTAAAGCTCTTTATGATTTAGGGGCAAGCATAAAACTCATGCCCCCAGCTATTTTTGAGGAACTAGGTTTAGAAACCCCTTCACCAGCTACGATGCACTTCTTCATGGTTGATGGCTTTATCAAGAGGCTAGTGGGAATTCAGTACGATGTGTTGGTGATGATGGATAAATTTATCATCCCTCCAGATTTTGTAATTTTTGATTGCAAGGTGGATACAAATATCCTGATCATTTTGGGGAGGTCATTCTAACCCACCGGGTGAGCTGTGGTTGATGTTGATAGTGGAGACTTAAAATTTAAAGTTAATGACGAGGAAGTTATTTTCAATATTTGCAAGGCTTTGAAATCGGAGAGATTATCCTGAGGTATTTTCAATTATGGGCCAGTTGGCGCTAACTTGAGATGAAGAGGAATGACATCATGCCATGACATTTACTATGACAGAAGTTGAGAGGCAACCCAAGGTGAGTATTTTATTGTATTTTTATTTTGAATAATAAGTGTTGAATTGTGCAGGGTTGAAAAGAAAAATGGGATTGGCAGGTTGATAAGGGCGACCAAGAAGGATTACTCTGCATATCTCCCTATCATATTGGAAATTATCAATTTAACCGCATTTTTACTCAAACGGTGACTCTTGAGATGCTATCAAATTTGGTGAACAAAAGGCCCCATTAGTGAATCGCTAATCCCAGTTGGTGAGGGTTAGTTTCACCGTACTTCTCGGTGGAAGAAAAGGTAAACTCATTGTGAACAAAGGGTGGTCCCTAGCATATTTTGTGCAACACCAACTGTGTTAGGTGGTGTGGTTTGATATCATCAAATGTGCTCACTCGCCAACATACTTAAGGTTTTTCAAATGCTTTCGCCCTTTCACTTTCTGCCATCCCTCCTTTTCTCTTCCCTCGCACGCCAATACCTCTTTCCCTTATTTTTCATTGAAAATTCTCACCAAAAGTTAGGAATAATCATCAAAGGGCATCATCAAAGGTTTTCGTATTGGGTCTCATTGTTGAAAAGGTTTGATTTTGACCCTTATTCTAGTTCTTGAAGTTTGTGATTTGGAAATCATGCCATGAACTTTGAAATTCATGTTGTGAATCATATACGTAGGACTTTAGATTGTTTTTGAACCCTGTATTCCATGTTTACATGATTTATTTTGGGTTTTGATATCTCTTTATGAATGAGAAAATTGGGGGTATGAATAAGTTGGGTTAAAGTCATGAATAAAGGGTTTCTTACTTATTAATGAATATTTTATGGTTTTGGCACCAAATCTTGTGCTTGACATGATTCTTGAATGTATTAATCGAACTAGGCCACGATCATATGAATGTATTCTAGAGATGTGCTTGCTTATTGGATTGATTTCTTCTAGAGGCTATGGGTGAAATCTGAGTAACCTTTGATCTGTTTTAAGTGATTGAACTTGCCTTATGATAGATTGGGTAACATTTCATTCTTAAGGGTAAGTAGTCATATCATTGAGTATATAACATTTGAAACCATATGATAGTGCTAGCCAGTAGTGAAGGTTGTATTGATATGTTGTGGTGGGTTAGTATGTGCAATTATCTATGTGATTTGTGAAAATTGATGAAGTTTTGGTGAATGAGTGAAGGGCTTTGCTAGTCACAATAGGTGATGTCATTTTGACCGCTTAAGTGTACTTAAGGATCGGCCCATGCAACACGTACATTGCCTTCTTTGGCTGTTTTTCTAGAGGGACTGCTGCAACTATTGGTGATGCACTTTCTTTACCATCGACTCAACTAGGAGTATTGCAGAATAAGCATGATCATTTCCAATAGCAGCAGTGGCCCCAAGCATGAATTTTGTACAAAAAAGCGACGGTCGTTTGATCGCCGAATCATCTTGGTGATACACCAAGTATGATACGCGGTCAAATTGACCAGTCTGTTTTGAATGTCTTTCATATGATCAAATATTGTGCTTGGTTGTTTATTAATGCTTTATTGTAAGTGTTTAGAGATTATTATTGCTCATGAATGGGCAAACCAAAGTGACAAGTCAGGTGTGATGGGTCAAGCGTATTTAGGGGGCAATCATAGCTCTCGATAGAGCAGAAAGAAGAACCCATCAGCCTCAAAAGGAAGTGTGAGCAAAAGGAAAAAGAAAAATGGATGAGCAGCAAGAATCCACTAGTGATGAGGTTTCACGACTCAATATAAATTGGACCATCTCAAAGGAGGAGGAGGAGAGACCTAGACGTTCAAAAAAGCCTACTTCAGAGTCTAGTCTAAAAAGGCGCTGGAGTGAAGGAAGGTCAAAGGCTACTTATGATCCTCTACTCCTGACATCCCAAAGGATCAGAGAAGTGATAGCCCCAACATACCTGAACAGACTTAAAGCAATGGGAAATGGATAATTCTTGAGGAGAAATAATGTCCACTGATAGGGTGATCGATCAATATCCAGAGTGTTGGTAAACTCTTAAATTACACAATTTCAATTTGCTCATCAAACCTTGGTATCCATATGTGCTTGCCTTGGTCTAAGAATTCCATGAGTCCTATGATAAGACCATTCCATAGAACAAGACCAGAAATAAGTCATTACTCGAACCCCTAGATGTTGTGGATGTTAGGGGAGTGTAATTCCCATGCAGTCAAACTGATATCAACAATGTTCTGGGATGCATAAACAGGGATAAACTTGAAATGGATGAGATGCCAAAAGTGAAAAAATTTGATGACATGAAGGCATCATTTAATACAATGATCGGTATTCCAGTTCCACCATTGTAAAATGAGGTAGCTATATTGAAAAAAAAGAAATGAATGTCCCGGTATAATTTTCGTTTGGATTTATCAGCAGCAACTTGATGCTTTCACAAAATGAATAGGTGCTTCACCCAATTGAGGTGGAACTAGTTGGGAGTATCATGGATCACAAGAGGTTAAATCTTGGAGCTATTATTTCTCCAAAAATCCTCATGAGGGCAAAGCAGTTCCAAACCTCGATACCCTTTCCAAGTATTATCACTACATTGTGCAGAAGAGCTAGTGTTCTAAGGAATGAGAAAATTGATGTAGAGGTGAATCCATTGGAGTGGATTAGGAGGATTGAGCCTGATTACTTAAGAGATGAAGAGGATACGGCTAGAAAGAAACTGGCTGACAAAACTTGGTGGTTGATGTTGAGGCTCTCGAGCCTGGCGCTATAGAGATAGGCACTGAGATTGGTATACCTTCTTCTTCTCCTAATGTACATCCCTCTGTTGCTCCTTTTCCTTTTATAGAGATAGAGGTTGCAGATGATCAACCCTCTCTAACTAAGGCCACCATTTTTATGATTAGCTGCCTTGCAAAAGTCGCTGATTCTCTGGCCATAAGGGTTGCCATCTATGCCAAAATTAGTTGAGGTATGCCATAGCCAAAGCCTTAAAGCTATACGCTGAAGCTGAAGCAAAGTAGAATGAGCTAAATGAAGTTCACAAGTTGAAGTTGGATAGGCTCAAATCCATGATTGATGACCACGAAAAGGAGTTGGCTAGCCTATGTGATAGAGTGGTAACTGTTGAGAAAGCAAGTGGTTACAGTATGGATGCATCAACTTTAAAAGACGATATTAATGAATTGAATAAGGAGGTTGCATCCCTCCGATCCACTAACTTGAGCACATTTTTTGTTGGGCTGGAACATCCACCACTTAGGGTAGATGTGGTGAAGATCCCAAATGAGAGGCCAAATGTAGAGGTTCCGAGTGATGGTGGCAAAGAAAATCAAGAGGTGAGCACCCTAGAGACTGATGAGGAGACGTTGGGAGCAAAGAAGAGACAAGAGGACCAGGAGGACCTAGATGGAGTGGAGAATAATATAGAGGATGTAGTGCCTGCAACTTCTGTGCTAGATCGCTCCATGATTGGCACATCCGATGTGAGGGCACCTGAGCCTGCTAGGCATGACATTGACCTTAAGATCACACCAATAGAAGAGACCATTAATGCCCCCATCATATCTTCTTCATCTCCATCACAAACACCACCACAGCAGGGTTGACTTGACAATATTCTCATACTCACCACTTTCTCTAATGGTTACTCTTTGTTGTCCCTTGCACATTGAGGGCAATGTTTATTTTGTTAGGGGGTGAGCATAAGGAATTCCTGCCTTTGTAGATATTTTTATTTTTGATGAAACAATGGATGGTGCTACTGATGAATATCTAGAATTTGTTTTTAACTTTTTGAGTTTTATATAAATTTTAATTTTGGTTGTAATATAGTAGTGTTTATTTATGTTATTTCTTTTTTTTTTCTTTTTGAATAAATAAATGATGTAAGATTTTGGGCAAACCCTGTGTATAGATGACAAGCGTGCAAATGTAGTATCGTGTCTCTAGTCCTTAGCAATCTGAGCATTGATGATCTATATCTTTAATTCAGATAGTGCCATGGACAAGGAGCATATACTCACTAAGAGTCCATTCTTAATGAATCAATCCCCGAATGGATTAGAGGAATCTTGAGTTGACTATGTGCGCAATTGAGCTAGGATTTGTGATGACCAAAAAATTGCAAATGTGTTGCCATTGCTTGAATGTAAAGCCATTTTGCCAATTGCTTAGTTATTTTGTTGAAATCGTTGTATTGCATCATGTAGAACTTGTTAGTTTGTCTTGAGAAGTGACTTGGTTAGAGATTAGGATAGTATCTTAGGCCTTCTTTGGTCCCATTAGTCCAATGTGACCATAGTGACATCTACGGGCAGTGAATCCTTAGTGAAACCCTTTTGTGCCTTGATCCCTTTTTTGGCGACATTGTAATTTTGGATCATGTTTGTGACAGAAAAGTCCTTTTTGTTCCGTACCAGTCCCTCCTTGAACTTTAAAGTAAAGTAGTGACTAAAGGCTAAGTTAGGGGTGGCTAGTAGGAAGAAGGAAGTGTCTCCCATGAAAGAGTCAGAAAAAGAAGGGTGATAATGAAAGAAAGACATCGAGGAGTCCTAGAAGAAAATTAAAAGAAGAGGTGAGAAAGAAAAAGTGTGAAAATTGAGAACCCACTTAAAAAATAGATAAAAAAAGTCTTGTTATAAAAGAATGGGCAAATGAGAGATGCATACTATAATGAATCAAAAGCAAAAGAGATATCAAGAATGAAATGAATGAGAAGGGAACAAAAAGAATCTTTGTGCTTAAAAAGAACATATAGAGTTTAAGGAGGGTAAACCTCTAGGGTAAATCACTATTAACCATATGATGTCCTACCCAACTTTACCCTACATTACAGACCTAGCAAAGTTCTTTGGGATTTTAATATGGAAGAAAGTCAAGTAAACTCTGATTGAGAATAAATGCAGGCCTATGGGTTGAAGCCGACATGCAAATTCTCATTTAGCAGAGTGAGAGTTGAAGAGATCCTTTATAAAGCAATGGCATAATCTTGAGTGTTCAAGATCTTCTTTGGCGTGCGGGCAAATGGTGATGTTTTTGGGCAACAATTGGAAGCTACATGAGCAGTTGTGAGCATAGCCATATTTTTATTACTCCTTAGTCATCTTTTGAGGCTTCAAAGTCACATAAGTGGTTTGTAGAAGTTCAAGAAAGGATGATGATTTCACCCAAGATACACCTCCTTTTTTAGGCTAAAACGGTCATTGTCAAGATATACAACCTAATCAAGGATAGGGTGGAACCCCATAGGGAATATGGTAGACTTGAATTTATTCAATGCAATTTAGGTTGATTAACCAACTTATCTCCACAAAAGGGGGGGGGGGGGTTATGACAACTATATAAAAATTAATCCTAAACTAATAAAAGTGTTAAACTAGTATGAAAAGGAACCAGGTTATTTGTTTCCCTTGATTCCCTAACTCAGTACTACCAGATAATTAAAACAATTTCCAGTGTGTAGCATGCAAAAGGGTAAGTTAAGTTTACTAAACCCTTTGTCTCAGGTGAGAGGTAAATTTCACTACACGATTTAGTCCATCCTCACCATGTGACATTATTAACTCTTACATATTGTTCCAATACAACCTCCCCTTGGCCCAGTTCGGTTGAATAGATGAGAAACATCAATTGGATCTTGTTAATTAACATCTTTTTCTATTCATTACTACGTTGATCTAGTTAGTAACACTAGGCGGGTTCTAATGTTGGCCACCATTAAAAAGCATTTATTACAAAGAGAATTAATTAGTACATGCACGCACACTTTTCAAGAATTATGAATTATCCAATTTTACCTTGTTAGTTCTTCATGCTTCCCACTACCCTAGTTGTGGATTTAGCTATTCATGAGTAGCGTAAATACAAGATTTATGAATGTGAGTAACATACACGAGAGAATTAAGAACAAGAAATCCAAAATCTTCCATGAGAATAAAAAGATGAAATAAGTTTTATAATTGCTTCTCAAGCTCTCTAATGTTCTATCACGTCCCTCTAGTTTTCCTCCACGATTGCTTCTGAAAACACCTAAAAAACCTATTTATAGTGTTTAAAATCCAAAACCAAAACAAAATAAGATAACTTGGTCGGCAGACTATACGGTAGGTCCTATGGGCCATGTAACATCTTACGGCTCATAAATGGGCTTTTATGGATTTCTTCTTCAAAAATGGGGCTGACTTTGACAACACACCTCTCTGGCCCACATAAACTTCTATAGACCGTAGAGGGTTTCGTCTAATGACTTTTCAGCAACTCCCCACTTTTTGATCCTCAGGGCATAACACCAACTCTACGACTCATAAAGTTTTCTATGGCTCATCTGCATGTTTGTAGACTCAACTTCAAAAATTCACCCTTGACTGGAATTTGTGATGAAATGATCTTTATGGCCCATAAAGGGTCTAGTGGAACCTCTACTTCAGCGAATTCTATGCACTTAGCTTAAAAATTGTGCCTACTTACAATCTTGAAAAGACAACATAAAAACACATCAAATCTACTAACATCGCATTGAGAACACACAAACATTCATGTTTTAAGAATCAAAAGTGTTGTATTTTGACAGCTCATCAGCACCTTCAACTTAAAATTGTTGCTTCTCCTCAAGCGACACACTTAATCTATATAAGAAGTACAGTAACACACAGACCTCAATCTAATGACATACATCACATCAAACTCAAGCGCAGATACCCATACCATTTTCAAAACACATTAGATAGCTAGTAAGCAAACCAACACAGATCAATGCATGTGATAATGCAACTATGAAAAATAAGGTAGTTATTAGCAAGCCACAATCACTGAGTTAGTCTAATGTTAGCAATGCAATGCAAGTACCCTCACAAAAGAAGTCTCGTATCACACACACAATCATATTTTCAGGTATAACCTTGGGACTATGTAAAATCACTCACTCTCACAGGAGATATTTAAATATCATGCTCAATACCATATCATTGCCTCTTTACTCATGATAATGACCTTTGACTATTTGGACTAGGATAACTTAGGACTTTACTGGCTTGTAACGTAGGCTCAGAGGGCATTGGTATGATATTTTGGGAACATAGTGACTAAAGGCCCTCCTTGACACTATATTTTTCCACACTTTTGTGCTACCAATACTGTTATTTTTCATCTCATCCTCCCTGTCTCCCATTTCAAGCTTTTTTGGGTGCTTTCTTATCATTTTTTAGCTTTTTGGGTTATATTTTCATAGCATTTTTATTTTTAGTTCATTGCTAAGGCGTCACTTATTCTTCTTGCACCCAATACACATTTCCTTTCTCTCTTTTTCTATGTATCACTAGTTTTCCCCTTTATGTTGTGTTAACCCATACACCGACCACCCTCAACTTAGTCTTTTGGCCTAAGTCAAGGTTCACAATATCCATCCTAGGAACCGGGGATGGTTTTCGTAGCAACCCTCAACTTAGGCTTTTTGCCTCAGTCAAGATACATAATGTTCAAGGAAGGACCTGGGCCAATTATATGATTTTACATCTTATAAAGCTAGTTCACTTAGGTTTTTACAAAGAAAAGGTACATGTAACGCTCAAACATTAGGATCAAGGGATTTTTCACACATTTGGTTGGTTATTTAGTCTAAGTGGACTATTATGAACAATGATTTAAGATCTTTTCCTAACCAACTAACCTAAAGTCTAAGTAAGAGTAACAGGGCAAGTTCTTAATTGATACACAACACATGAATTTGGCAAAGTAACCTCACATACACATGGCACTAATTATACTAACGACATAGACTCTAAGATCATACTTTTCATATCAATTTTATCCTCACTTATTAGAACAAGCACTGTCATTACAATTGTACATGCATAGTTGCTATCCAGACTAACTAACAAATATTTGGTGGGGATCATTTTTCATACAAAAGCACAGAAACACAATATGCCATAGACATCAATATTATATGCTGCCAATACTACCTACACATCCTAAACATACCGGTTCAATAAAAATTAAATATCCATGGGGAAAAAGAACACAAGCAAGAATACCTCTAGGATTGAAAACATGGGATAGCTATAGGCCAATGCTACTCATACATCACTAAGATTATAACTACCCATACCATATAAAAAAATTGATGTATTATCCTCAATGCACACCAAAAGTGTAAAATAAAGTACCGGGGTCAAAAAAACATACCTGGGTGCCTAAGCGCCAGTATCTACCTGATACTGGCCACAACCAACTTGCCTGGAGGCCTTTGTAACTAGAACCATTATCAAAGGGACTAGCACCCCTCAACCTCTCACGCTTTCGAGCCTATCTTATCTCCTCCTCCTGACTCGACTACCTCATGACAAGATCTAGCTCATGTTCCTCCGTCAGACACACATGCTACCTCACTGTGTCTGGATCATCATCCGTATGGGGCCTCTTTCCGTGGGAAGGCTCCTTAGGAGAAAATAAATCCACCATCAACACCGGCAGCGTACTCTCTAGGAGTGCCATCGGTGTGGCCAAAGTTGGTATCATGTATTCTTGGAGCTACTAGATCTCCATCTATAGGGCTAAAATGCCACAAAAAGTGCCTGCAAATGTGCCTCGAAAATGACCATAATCATAATTTCTTTATATCTCAAAATCTGTGTATGATATCAAGAATCTGACATCTTATTCTTGATCAAGGGAAAAATTGAGAGGGAAATGAGTATAACCCCAATTTTAGAGGACTCGTAGCGAATAATGAATTTTTCCAAAATTTTAATTTGCAAAAGTTGTTCGCATTGGCTCTGGATGGGACCCATTACGAAGCAGTGTTATCGCCTTCTTACTTTTCCTGTTTCAGCCTAAAGCATTGGGATCCTGGCCCCATGCCCTTTTATGCATAAAAACACCTATACTTAGTCATTTTCAACCCTATATTATTCAAGACATTCCCCAATACTCTCTCTAACACTTGGCCAAATATTCCATCCAAATTCAAATATCCCAAACTCATTCCGAATATTAAGAAATTCCTTCAAGCTTCATGTTGTCATTCAAACATTCATCATGGAAATCCCAAACACTGATGTAGGTGGGTTTCAACCATTGGGTCCTTTCACCTATGGTGCCCAACCTTCTTTTTCGTGTAAATTGCATGTTTTCACGTTGATTATCCATGGGTATCTTCTATTATGAAATTTGAATATAAACTATATTGGGGTTTTGTGAAATGTTGATAGAAAACATATGTTTTACATATTTTAAGCTTGTACTATAAGATGGTTTGGATATTCTGACTATGCATGTTTTGAGCTGTGAAACTATGATCTATTGTGAGATTTGATGAAGGGTTTCAAGTTATTTTACGTAAGAGTGTTACCAAGTGTTGGTGGGTAAATTTACTTTGACTTTTCTTATATGATTTCACTATTGAATTGCATGATTTTAAACTAGCATTACACACCCCCAAAGTGTTTGATAAAATGTCCAGTTATGGGTTTTTAAGTTATTGATAATCTATTGTATACCTTATTACTCAAGTGACTTTATGATGATGAAAGGAATGTATGTATATGTTTAATTCATTAAAAGTAACTATAGTGTTGCAAGTTGACCACACCTTGTTGAGGAGGTGCTATGCCTCAACCACTATAATGGAGAGTGCTATGTCCATCTACTAGTTTAGGGGTATATACCTTAACTGCATTGATGGCGGTGCTATGTCTATCTACTATGTTGAGGGGTATATACCTTGGCCACTTTGATGGGGGATGACATGCCCATCTACCATCTTGAGGGGTATATCCTTGACCGCTATGATAGGGGGTTATGTGCCCATCTACCAATTGAGGGGTATATACCTCAATCACCCTTTCCAGGGGGTGACATGCCTTGGATTCCAACTACTAGTTTGGTTATTCTATGATGATGGTCTCTTCCTACACAGGTAATATGTTGTACACAAGCATGTTTTACTACAAGCATTGATCATGCACGCCATGTTGTCAATATACTATCCTTTGCTTATGATTATGTATTTTCACTATGTTTTCTATCTCTTTTTGTATTGCATCCTACATACTTAGTACATTGAAACATACTAACATATATTATATGCATACATGATGTTACCATATAGGAACCGGAGCTCCTCATGATCATCCTCCACGTGGCTAGTTGTGCTATCTTGAAGATAAGATTTGGTGAGTCTTTAAGTTCGGGGACACTAGCTATACTACTCTTGCTTATATCATTTCTTTATTTTGAACTCTTGATACTATGAGAGTGACCCAGGAAAGTGTCTTGGCCCCTGTTCCAGTCTATGTTTAGAAGTGTTGTTGGACAAGTGATATAATTATGTTATGTTCTTGACTCTTGTCTGCTTATGGTTATCTAAAACTTCCCTTAGTCCCTTTTGTCCTTATTTGTACTCTCTTGTTGTTGTTTAATTGTTTCCTCGACCAAGGATATGTAATTGATATGCTAAAAGGTTTGTTTGGGGTCCTTTCAGTTTCCTATTTGTCGTGTCACGTCTAGGCCCTAGGCTTGTGTCATGACAAAGGTATCTATGTGGGAATCTACTACTAAAAGGTGGTCCTAAATAGTAGCGAGCGTGAATGCCTGCATGTGTCCCTCAGACTCTATAATAGCCTAGTAGACCTGGGGCCTGATTTGCATAAAATAATTGAGTCAACTGAGACTCAGTGTGGGCTAGTCACTGCACCATGACCTAAATGTACATGGCGAGTATGTAAACAATGTCGGCAGGTGTTGTCTATGTAGGAATGGCTTGTGCTATAGAAGTAGTAGTAGTGGGCACCCTCTCCACATCTGATTCAGTTTTTTTGGGCCTTTCTTCTGTAGTAGCAGCAGTAGTGGAGTGGGTGGACCCTCAGATGGTGGCACAGCTGCAAATATCTCTGGCATATGAGCTGGCTGATATGGTGCTCGTTGAAGTGCCATCATATTCTCCTTAGGCTTGATTAGGCTAGCATCTATAGTATGTTGGACCTTAATCCAGCTAGTGTAGAATTTCCACCCCCGACTCTAGGCAGAGTCTATAGATTAACCAAGGAAATGGGATGGAGGTAAACCTCTTCAAGGCTACCTCATATATTTGGTCTATGATGAGGCTGGCCCAATCCATATCATAGCCAACTAAAATTCTAACAACTAAAACAACACGATCCACCATCAAGGTTTTGTCTAAAAACATCGATCAGATCCGTAGACTAACGATGGCCCACAAAAAATTGGCGAGGAAACTATGGGGAGGTCTTTATAATGGACTTAGATGATGTGGCTACCCATGCAGGGTCCAGGCCCTCCTCAGCAATCTGTCCTGCCACCTATCACATCAAGCTGGCTTTGTTGCTTTTGTCTCCTATCAGACCTTGTCCCTGGTCTACCCCAATCTATGGTCGTAATCTGTTGTGGATCTGAGGGCTGAGAACTTGGGACCAAACAACATACGGCAGATGGTAGCCTTTGAAATATCCACCTGTCAGTTTTGGCTGAGCAAGGGGTTTCTTCCCCTTGAGAATATTGTTGAGTACTGTGGCGTAGGATGCATAGAACTCCTGAACAATGGTCATTAAGTACTTCCCTAGTGCTTTGGTTAGCCAGTGGAGCCCGTATTCACTGATGGATCTTTGGAACCCTAGGAAACTGCCTCATCTGGAAGAGGTAATCTAGGGGTCCTAAAAAATAGAGCGGGTTAGGTTTCCTGCTTATTTCTCTATATGCCTTCCGTGTAAATATCTTGCATGCTCGCAACACACCACCTATTAGTGAAATCATCTAGAGTTTATGGTGATGTCTGCGGTGATACGGTAGAGGACTCTATCTTCTATTCGTCACCAGATCCTGACTTTGAGTTTGACTCCTCTCTGGATGGAGTCATCTAAATAGAGCTGCTATTGTTTTTGTCTCCTTTGTTAGACTGGAAGAGTTAACGACCATATTGAAACACCCTAAAAATTCCCTTAAAATGTGTTTCAGAAAAGTCCATAATCATCATTTCAATATATCTCAAAAATTCGTGCGTGATATCAAAAATTCGACTTCATATTTGTGATCAGGAGTAAAATTTAGTGGGAGATGGGTATACCCACGATTTTTGAGGACCCATACTGAAAAATAAATTTCATAAAAAATTCGATTTCCAGTGGCTATCCAAATTAAGGTGTGTGGGTTTCATCCATTGGGTCCTTTCACCCATGGAGCCCAATCTTCCTATCTTATGAAAATTGCATATTTTCAAGTTGTATTATCTATGAGTATCTTTTGTTATATATTACAAGCATGAAATATGTTGGGGTTTTTATGAAATGTTGATTAAATATGTATGTCTATCTATCTCAAGATTATACTTTGAGTTGGTTTTGTCTATCGAGACTCTGTATGTTTTGAGCTATGAAACTATAATATATTATGAGATTTGTTGATGTATTTAAAGTATCACATATAAGTGTTTTGCAAAATGTTGGTGGGTTGATTTTCATTGAGTTTTCTCACTTGACTTCATTCTTGAATTGCATGATTTTGAACAAATATTACACACCACCAAGTGTTTGATAAAATGTCAAGTCAAGAATGCTCAAGTTAATTACATGTTTTATAAGTCAACTGACTTCACGATGAATATGGGCTATCAAGTATGTTATGAATTCATGAAATTATCTATGAAGTTAAGCGCTATTTACAAGATTTTACCTCTCTTGAGTCTTTGATGTTAATGCAAGGGTAATGTTTAATAATGATCTATTCTCGTGTTTCAAGTAAGGCTCACCATTAGAGGTTAGGTATGTTTAAAAGATACTCATGTCATGATTCCATGCTTATTGCAAGTTATTAAAGTATGATTATTATAAGTATACCATGGGATTAGACTTAGCATCGATGGATGGAGGATTTGCTCTCTTTCCTTGAACTATGTGCAAATATAGGATTACGTTATACCCTTGCTATACCAGTAGATCCATTTAGTGCACTTTGTCTTAAAATTCTTCCCAATATAGCACGGGCTCCCTTAAGGCGATTTTTCTCATCAAAACCATTCCTAAATGGGATGGGCTCCCGTAAGGAAGGTTACTTCTCTGAAATTGAGTAAGCTCTCATAAGGTGAAGTATGGCTTACCTTGAAAAGTAGACCACCTCTTTACGAGTGAGGGGTAATCATCGAGATTCTAAGTTGTAGCTTACTTGGTCTTATTCTTTGTTGGTTGAGGTATCTTCCCACATATATATTATGTTCTATGCAAGTTGAATGACTTACAAGCATATTTTACTTCAAGCATTGATCATGCATGCCATTTTGAGATTATGCTTATCTATTGGCTATTACTATGCATTCGACTATATTAGTTGTGTCTTGGTGCATTACATACTACATATTTAGTACATTAAAATGTACTAGTGCATACTTTATGCATACATGACATCACCATGTAGGGACTGAAGCTCCTCTTGATCATCCTCCACGTGGCTAGTAAGATTATTCGAACTAAAGCTTGGTGAGTCATCAAGTTCAGGGACACTATCTACTTTCTCTTGCTATTTCTAAGACTTCTTAATGTTAAACATATGACATTATGAGGGAGACCTGGAGATACTCTTGGCCCCTGCTCCATTCTATGTATAAGGTGTTATTAGAATATTATGATGTATTTATGTTATACGCTTGACTCTTTATGTTTTTATGATTAACAAAAGATTTACCTTAGTCCCGTTTCCTTTTTACATTATCTCTTGTTGTTGTTTACTTTGCTTCTGCGACCAAGGATGTGTGATTGATATGCTAAGAGGCTTGTTTGGATCCCTTCGGGTTCCCATTCGTTGTGTCACATCTAGACCTTAGGCTTGAGTCATGATAAACTTGATATCATAGCACTAGCTTGTTAATGGTCCTCGGAATCCAATACACCACGTCATTTAGAGTTATGTTTATGGTTGTGAAGTGCGCCAAAACTATGAGCAAGAGGCTATGATGCATTTTAGAAAATGTTTCCCTTCTTCATGATCTATGTCGTGCTATAGAAGTCAAGGTAAGGCTTTTCCCTAACGAATGTTCTTTACTATTGTAGATCATGCCAATTCCAAGAGGAAGAAGAGCTCGTACACCCTAGGAGCAACTGACTCCTCCCGCTCTTTAATCTTCTCAGGAAGGAAGGGTAGGCCAAGAAGAAACACGAGATGCTATTGCAATGTTTGCTCATGCTATGACCAACCAAATCAACCAAGAGGCCCAAGCCCCTCATGTTCCTAACCCGGCCTCATGGGTGACAGATTTTACTAGGATTAATCCACTGGAGTTCTATAGGTCCAAGGTGGATGAGGACCTCCAAGAATTCATTTAGGAGGTGTATAAGGTGTTGTCCACTATGGGGGTTAATTCAGAGGAAGAAGCGAAGTTGGTGGCGTACCAACTAAAAGGGGTGGATCAAATATGGTTCACTCAATGGAAGATGGAGAAGGGGAATTATGATGCTATCCTTTGGGAGGAATTCAAAGAGGCCTTTCTTAACTGGTTTGTTTCTATTAAGCTAAGGGAGGTGAAGATGATGGAATTTATGAATATAAAGAAAGGGTCTATGAGTGTGAAAGAGTATGCCCTCAAGTTCAATCAACTTTCCATGTATGCCCCACAATTGGTTACCGAGCCAAGGTCAAGGATGAACAAATTAGTGTTGTGTGTATCCAACTTAGTGAATGAGGAGTGTTGTACCACCATGCTAATAGGTGATATGGTCTTATATCTCCTAATGACATATGCCTAACAACTAGAGGGAGAAAAGCTTAGAAAGAGAAGTGGTGAGTCCAAGAGAGCTCGATCGGAAGGTGGGTTCCAAGTCTCTAAGGGTGGTTGGTTTCCTCATAGCCACAAGTTCCAAGGCCAAGGGTCATCCAATGCTCCCAACAAGAGGTTTGCCAATGATAGGGTGCCTACTCAAAGGTTCCAAGGTGGTAAATGGGGAATGGTAAAGCCTAGATATCCAAGGTATAACAAGAATCATAGTGGTCCTTGTTTGGGAAATTCAAATGCTTGCTTTGGTTGTGGTAAAGTTGGCCACAAAGTCATTGATTGTCCTCATGCACAACACAAAGGTGGAGATAGTCATCCGCAAGGCCAAGGTGCAAATGCTGGTCAAAAGGGAAGAGGAGGCCAACAAGGGGGTACACCAAGGAAAAAGAGATTCTATGCTCTTCAAGGGAGACAATGGGTGAATGAGGTGCCCAATGTCGTTACCGGTATGTTAAAGGTTTTCCATTTTGATATGTATGCATTGATAGACATGGGTGCTACTCTTTCTGTTGTTACTCCTTTTGTTGCCAAAAAGCTTCATGTTAGTCCCGAATTTTTGTGTGAACCTTCTAAAGTGTCTACCCCAATTAGTGAGTCGATTATTGCTAGAAGAGTCTATAGAAATTGTCCCGTGTCCATTTTGCATAAAATCATTCCTTGTGATTTTGTTGAATTAGATATAGTGGATTTTGATGTCCTTCTTGGGATGGATTAGTTGCATGCATATTATTCTCTTATTGATTGTAGAACCTGTAGGGTTAAATTCCAATTCCTTATTGAGCCTATCCTTGAGTGGGAAAGTTGTGATATGCTGATCAAGGGTAGATTCATTTCTTTTCTTAAAGCCCAAAAGTTGATTTCTAAGAGTTGTCATTATCATCTTGTAATGGTTAGGGATTTTGAGTCTAAAGTCCCAACCATTGAGTCAGTTCTAGTGGTTGATGAGTTCCTTGATGTCTTTACCAGTGAGGTTCTTGGTGTTCCTCTCCGTAGAGAAATAGATTTTGGTATAGACCTCCTTCCAGATACTCAACCCATTTGTACTCCACTTTACCGTATGGCCCCAGTGGAGTTAGAGGAGTCATTGATGGATTTGTTAGAGAAGGGTTTTATAAAGCCTAGTAAGTCACCTTGGGGTGCACCGTTGTGAAAAAGAAGGATGATTCTCTTAGAATGTGTATTGATTATCGGCAACTTAATAGAGTCATAATAAAGAACAAGTACCCTCTACTAAGGACTGATGACCTTTTTAATCAACTTCAAGGGGCTAGTCACTTCTCTAAGAATGATCTTGGGTTCGGGTATCAACAAGTGAAAGTGAGGGAGTGTGATATTCCCAAGACGGCTTTCCATACTAGGTATAGGCACTTTGAATTTATGGTTATGTCCTTTGGATTGACTAATGCACTCGCTATACTTATGGATCTTATGAATAGGCTCTTTAAACCCTACCTTGACTTGTTTGTGGTGGTTTTATTAATGATATCTTGATGTATTCCCATAGTGAGTCACAACATGTGGATCACTTAAGGGTGATGTTACAAATCATAAGGGAGGAGAGGTTGTATGCAAAATATGAAAAATGTGAGTTTTGGTTAAAAGAGGTTGCTTTTCTTGGGCATGTGGTCTCAGGTGATTGCAATAAGGTGGATCCTAAGAAGACAGAGGTGATTAGAAATTGGCCTAGACCTTTGACTCCATCAGACATTAGAAGCTTCTTGGGTTATGCGGGTTATTTCCGGAAGTTTGTGAATGGCGTCACTTCTATTGCTTCTCCTATGACTAAGTTGACACAAAAGAATGTGAAATTTGTGTGGGCCGATGTGTGTAAAAATTGTTTCCAAACTTTGAATGATAAGCTTGTCTCCACTCCTATCTTGGCTATACTGGAAGGATGGAAGGATTTGTTATATATTGTAATGCCTCAAGAATTAGTTTGAGGTATGTTTTTTGTCATGACCCAAGCCTAGAGCATAAACGTGACATGGAAAATGAGAAACACACCCAAAGTAACCCCAAGAAAGCCTCCTAACTTGTCATTACATATCCTTGTCATGGAAGCATACAAAAAGGCATCACGTAAGCAAAAGGGACAAGGGGCTAATGGATAGCTTGTCAAAACATCAACACCAAAGACAAGGAGTCATAGCTCATATCATAAATATGCAACTCATCCAACAAACACCTCTTAGTACATAGATAAAGCGGGGCCAAGATAAAGCTACCGGGCTCACCATCATAGTCAATAGAACATAAGACAGTGTCTCAATAAATAGATAATAATAACATAGACTAACGTCCCCATAATGGAGGACTCACCAAAAAGCATGGAATAGCACAGATTAGCCACGTGGAGGAGGAGGATAATAACTTGAGAACTGGTTCCTACATAGTGATATCATGTAGGCAAGAGTATGTGTTAGTACGTATGAATGTACTAAGTATATGGGATACAATATAATAGGAAATAGACATCATAATCAAAGTGCATGATATTAAGCAATAAACATAATATACAATATGCCATGTATGATCAATGCTTAAGTAAAACATGCTTGAGTAACTCATGCTTATATAGGATATCATATGTGAAGAAGAGACCGAGCTAGCTGCTCAAGGTATAAACCCCTTGGTGGTTGTGTGGTATAAACCCCTCACATGGTTGATGTAATCACACCTTACCAACACGGTGACAAAGTATAAACCCCTCGCATGGTTGATGAGTATAAACCCCCAACATGGTTACCCAGGCTCTTGTCCCCCCGAATCGGGTATGGTCTAATGTAACACCTTATATAGGATTCATCATATACTCTAGTGCAATACATCGTAAGGGAATAATCACATAAATAAGTTAATTTCATTATCATAACATCATTCATATCATATCTCATGCTTTGGACCTTCAAGTACTCAAGAAACCACATCCAGACATTTTATCAAACACTTGGGGGTACGTAATGGGGGTAAACGACCATTTAATTTAGAGATAAAATAATGCAAGAAAATTAGTGATAAAAACATCAATCAACACCTTGAAACACCCATAAAGCATTCACATTAAAATGCCTCATCAAATCCAACATTAGATTCAAGATTTGAAGCTCAAAACATGCTAAAACAACCATACTTTCATGAACTAAAATCATTGTGCAGTAAATTTCTCAATATAAAAGACTCACATGTAAAATCAACTCTAAATCATGCATTATTAAGCAAAGGATGGTTTAGGAACCATGGGTGGGAGGACCCAATGGTTCAACACCACATAGCTTAGGTCTAAAGTTGCTTGGAATTGAGATTGGGAAGAATGGAGGCTTCTAATCTATTTTGAATACAATCTTTATCTTGGGTTTCCTTGAAATTGAATTGGGGCTTGATGAAGGCTTTTGAGAGAATTGATAGTGTATTTGAGATGAGAGTAATGAGTTTTATCCTTCGGGATAGTGTTTAGGTCTTTTAGGAAGATTAGGATAGGATTGGAAGTCTAAAAAGGGCATTAGAGTAATTAAACTTTATGAAGACGCCATAAGTGAACGGATGGAAAAATTGGCTAAGTATCATCTCACTGCAGACTTGACTGACTGTGTGGTACTCCATGGGTCATGTGGAGTTTCCGTAAGACAAGACTTATACAAAAAAAATTTGAATTGGAACACTTGAGAAAAAGTTAGTGTCGATGTCACTTTGATGGTCGCTTTCACGGATCGTGTGGGATTACGCGGACTGTTTACTGGTCCGCCCCACCTCATTTAGACAAAAAGTTGCAGGCCTCCAGATATCCAGGTGCCACGGGCCATCCCACTCCATACGGCCCGTCAACAGTGCCTGTGGTACCAACCTTAGCCATATTTTTCCCCAAGTCCAACATGCTTGCTTTGGCACCCCTTGTTGCCATTCCCATGGTCAGTAAAGGCCACGCGGCCCGTGCCATTGGCCGTGCCACCTTCTTTGTTGCTAGAATGGCCCTTTCCAACTCCAGCTGCCCCAAATGTCCCGTCAAAGGGCATAGTGGCCATTATGCTGCCCATGTGAGTTCACTGCATGGGAGGGTCTGATGAAAACGGTCAGAACACGTTCATCCGAATCTAACTCAAAGAGCTTTCATTTGACATTTTATGGTCAACCCACTTCCAAATGAGCTAAAACTTATGCTAGTTTAAAGTTGACCCTTGCATGAACCATCACCTAAAACATAACTCTTAGGAAAGTCTTGAACTCGTTTAGGTACTAGGAGTCTCCCATGAACCTAATACACCCAAAATCTAACCAAATGAGGCTTGAAACATGGATACATAAGAATGTATAGTTATGGGGTGTCACAATATCTTCCCCTTGGGAATATTCATCCCCGAATGTCAGGAAAACGTACACAAGGAAAGTAGTCATGAAGAGTTTTGCTAAAACATAGATGCAACAATGCACCTAAATATGGTCATCAAGAAAATCCCAATATGAACATCAAAATCCCCATAAGATTATTAACATGAACATGAATGCATGCAATGTAAAATGAAATTTAAGACTTGAAATCACATAGGGGACTTAGAATTGGTACCTTAGGCTTGAGTGGAGTAGACAAGATTAGGATACCACTTTTACATGTCTGCTTAGGCCTTCCACGTAGCACTTTCGACTTGTTGGTTCCTCCAAAGGACATTAACGGATGTCACCTCCTTCTTACTCAATCTCTTCACTTGCCTATCCAAAATATGAACAACACCCACCACATCAAGAGGCACAATGGCATTAGGGTCACCCACATATTTTCTCAACATAGAGACATGGAACACTAAATGAACTAAGTTCATTTCACTAGGCAACTTCAACTTATAAGCTACCTTTCCAACCCTCTTCAAGACATCTAAGGACCAATGTACCTTGGACTCAACTTCCCCTTTTTACCGAGACAGACCACACCTTTCATTGGAGAAACCTTCAAATAAACCCAATCACCCTCTTTGAATTCGAGGTCTCTTCTTCTCACATTGGCATACGATTTATGATGTCTTTGGGTCGTTCTTAACCTTTCCTTAATTATCCTAACCTTCTCAAGAGCATCCATAACTAGATCCGGTCCCAATAAGGCCACCTCTCCAACCTCAGACTAATCGACCGGTGATTTACATAGACTCCTATATAGAGCCTCAAAAGGAGTCATACTGATGCTAGAGTGATAACTATGGTTGTATGAGAAATCAATAAAAGGAAGATGGTCATCCCAACTACCCCTCAACTTCAATATACATGCCCTAAGTATATCTTCAAGGGTTTGAATAGTCCTTTCGTCTTGTCCATCCATTTGAGATTGGAAGGTCATACTAAGGTGAACTTTTGTACCAAGACCCATTTGAAAAGACCTCCAAAAGTGTGAAGTGAATTGTGAACCAAGATCCGATATGATGGACAAAGGAACCCCATGTAACCTCACTAACTCATGGATGTACAACCTCGCATACTCTTCATCCCTATATGTGGTTTTAACGGGTAGAAGTGAGCCAATTTCATCATCCTATCAACCACTACCCAAATGGAATCAAGACCTTTTCTATTCTTGGGCAACCTAACAACAAAATCCATTTTAATCACCTCCCACTTCCAAGTGGGAATCTCTATGTCTTGCATTAGGCCACCCGACCTTTGATGCTCGGCTTGACTTGTTGACAACTATGGCAACTGGAAATGAATTTGGCAATGTCCCTCTTCATGTCTCCCGGCCAATACACATCCCTCAAGTCTCTATATATTTTGATGGAACTGGGATAGATCGAATATGAAGAATTATGGGCTTCATCAAGGATCTTATCCCTCAAACCATCAACATAAGGCACACACAACCTACCTTGGTACCTAAGGGAACCATCCCCCCCTTAGGATAAAACCTCTACTTTTCCCTCTTTCACCAAGGCCTTCAATTCAAGCAAGGAGCAGTCAAGATTTTTTTTGCTATCACCTTATCAACTAAAGAGGATTTGGAACAATCAACAAAACCACACCACTACCTACCTCTTCCAACCTCACCCCTAATCTTGCCAATCGATACACCTCCCTAGCCATCTCCCTATCACCACCATCAACATGAGCTAAGCTACCCATAGACACCCGACTCAAAGCATCTACCACCGTATTTGCCTTCCCAGGATGGTAATGCACACTCATGTCATAGTTCTTAAGAAATTCTAGCCACCTTCTTCGTCTCAAGTTGAGATATTTTTGAGTGAAGATATATTGGAGGATCTCATGAACGGTGAACACATCGACATTCACCCTGCACAAATAATGATGCCAAATCTTTAATGCAAACACCACGGAGGCCAATTCAAGATCATGAGCAGGGTAGTTATTTTCATGCACCTTAAGTTGCCTAGAAGCATAGGTTATAACCTTACAATTTTGCATTAGCGCACAACCCAAACCCACTTTAGAAGCATCACAATACATAACAAATCCCTCAAGCCCATCTGGTAGCGATAATATAGGAGCAGACACAAGTTTATCTTTCAATGTTTGGAAGCTCCTCTCACATTCATCGATCCACACAAACTTAACCTTCTTTTGAGTCAATTTTGTCATAGGAGAAGCAATAGAGAAGAATCCATTCACGAACCTTCTATAGTAACCCGCAATGCCTAAGAAGCTCCTAATACCTGGTGGGTTCAATGATCTAGGCTAATTCCTAATAACATCAGTTTTCTTAGAATCAACATTTATACTATCCCCAGACACCACATGGCCCAAGAACCTTCTTCAAGCAAAATTCACACTTTTCATATTTAGCATAAAATTTCTCCTCTTTAACCCTTGCAACACAACCCTCAAATGACCCATATGCTCTTCCATACTATCTAATAGATCAAAATATCATCAACGAAGACCACAATAAAGGAATCAAGGTAAGGTTTGAAGACCCTATTCATTAGGTCTATGAAGATGGTCGGTGCATTAGTTAACTAAAAGACATCAACACGAATTCATGATGCCCTTATCTAGTCTGAAAGGCCGTCATGGGAATATCACACTGCCTCACCTTCACTTAATGATACCCGGACTGAAGATCAATCTTAGAGAACAAGCTAGCCCCTTGCAATTGGTCAAACAAGTCATCAATCCTCGGAAGAAGATACCTATTATTTATAGTGACCCTATTGAGTTGTAGGTAGTCAATGCACACTCTAAGTGACCCATCCTTCTTCTTTACAAACAACACTGATGCACCCCAAGGTGATTGTCTAGGCCTATAAATCCCTTCTCCATCAAATCTTTCAATTTCTCCTTTAACTCCTTCAACTCTGCCGGGGCCATAGGGGGAATGGAGATAGGCTGAGTATCGAGAAGGACATCTATGCCAACATCTATCTCCCCTTGGGGAGGGACACTAGCAAGGTCATTTGGAAAGACATCAAGAAACTCATTTACAACCAGAACCGACTCTATAGAAGGGACTTTGGACTCCACATCTTTAACCCTTACAAGATGGTAAAGACACCTCTTAGAGATTAAGTTACATGCTTTAATGCATGAAATAAATCTACCCTTGTCAACCACATTTTAACTTTCCCACTCAAGGATGGGTTCATTTGTGAAATGACACTTGACCTTATGGGTTTTACAATTAATAGAAGCATAGTAGGCATGCAACCAATCCATCCCAATAATGATATCAAAATCTACCATATCTAATTCAACAAGATCGCAAGGCATCAACTTATGCAAAATGCAAATACGACAACTTCTATAAACTTTCCTGGGAACAAAAAAGGCACCAATAGGAGTAGACACCTCATATGACTCATGCAACAACTCGGGGTCAACATGGAACTTTTTAGCAACAAAGGGGGTAACAAAGGAAAGGGTGTCACTCGGATCAATCAAAGCATATACATCAAGATCAATGATTTTCAACATACCAGTAACAATATTGGGAACCTCACCAACCCCTTTCCTTCCATGTAGTTCATAAAATCAGTTTTGCCTTCGGGCACTACCTTGAGAACCACCTTTACCCAATGGGACTGCATTTGCACCCCGACGCTTGCTATGGTTTCTTGGACAATCTACCTTCTTGTGACCAAGCACCCCACATCCATATCATGCATTAGAACCCTTCAAACATGGGCCTCCATGACTCCTTCCACATTTAGAGCACACATCATTAGGAGCCACATGACCAACACCTTGAGGCTTAGGGAATCCATTGGCAAACCTCCTATTAGTAGCATGATTAGGCCCTTGGCCTTGAAGAAATCTAGCACCCTTTTTGAATTTAGCCTCAAATCATGCCCTCTTGGCCTCATGCCGCCTCCTCTTCCTCAACTTCTCTACCTCCATTTGCTCGGCATATATCATCAACCGAGAAAATTCCATTTCACTAATCAACATGGCGGACCGGCATTCTTCACTTACCAAGTCGGAGACCCCCATCACGAACTTATTCATCCTAGATCTAGGATCGACCAAAAAATGAGGAGCATACTTTGAAAGTTGATTAAACTTGAGGGGATACTCCCTCACACTCATAACACCTTGTTTCAACTTCATAAAGTCCACCAACTTTCATTCCTAAAGCTCAAGAGGGAAAAACCAATTAAGAAAGACAATTTGAATTACTCCCAAAGCACCACATTACTAATTCCCTTCTCACCCTTCCATTCGTCATACCATATTTGGGCTACCCCTTGAGTTTGTATGCCGCCAACTCCGCCTTTTCATTCGGCCCAACACACATGATATTCAAGATTTTGTAGACCTCATTAATGAAATCTTGTGGGTCTTCCTCCAACTTTGACCCATAGAAAACCAGAGGATTCATCCTCATAAAGTCTCTTATCCTAGCTTCTAGGGTAGTAGTATGAGGGGTTTGGGACCTTTAGTTGACTAGATTGACCACATCTTGGGTAAGGATAGTGAGAGCATCCCGAAGCTCACCATTGGTAGGTTGCTCCTCGGGAGTTGGGCCCTTCTTCCTCGAGTGTTAGGATAATCTAGCATAGTAAAGAACAATAATTAAGGGGGAAAAAGACTTACCCCAACTCTATAGCATGACTTTTATTAAGAAGGGTAACATTTTCTAAAATTTCTTATAGCCTCCTACTCATAGTCTTGATGCGCTTCACAACCATTAATAGGACTCTAATCGATGTGATGTGTTGGAGTCTAAGGATCCACCAACCTAGTGCTCTGACACCAAGTTTGTCACGATCCAAGCCTAGGCTTAGACGTGACACGGCGAATGGGGAACCCGAAGAAACCCCAAGCAAGCCTCTTAAGTTGTCATTACAAATCCTTGGTCGCGGAAGCATATAAAAGGCATAAAGTAAGCAAAAGGACAAGAGGCTAAGGGATAGCTTGTCAAAACATTAACATCAAAGACAAGGAGTCATAGCTCATATCATAAATATGCAACTCTTCCAACAAACACCTCTAAATACATAGATATAGCGGTGGAAAGACAAAGCTACCGGCCTCACCCTCAAAGTCAATAGAACATAAGGTAGTGTCTCAATACATAATTAATAGTAACTTAGACTAAGATCCCCAAAATGGAGGACTCACCAACAAGCTTGGAATAGTACCGACTAGCCACATGGAGGAGGAGAATGATCAACTTGAGATCCGGTTACTGCATGGTGATATCATGTAGGCAAGAGTATGTGTTACTATGTTTGAAGGTACTAAGAATGTGGGATGCAATACAACAAGAAGTAGGAATCACAATCAAGATGCATGATATTAAGCAATAGACATAATATACAAAATTCCATGTATGATCAATGCTTAAGTAAAACATTCTTGAGTAACTTATGCTTATACAGTATATCATATTTGGAGAAGAGAACAAGCTTGTTGTTTAAAGGATAAACCCCTTAGTGGTTGTCTGGTGTAAAGCCCTCACATGGTTGATGGTAATCATACCTTATCAACATAGTGATGAAGTATAAACCTCTTGCATGGTTGACGAGTGTAAACCCCCAACATGGTTACCTAGGCTTTTGTGCCCCGGGATCGGGTACGGTCTAATGCAACACCTTATATAGGATTCATCACATACTCTAGTGCAACACATCATATAGGAATAATCGTATGCATAAGCCCATTTTATCATCATAACATCATTCATATCATATATCATGCTTTGGACCTTCAACTACTCAAGAAACCACATCCGGACATTTTATCAAACACTTGGGGGATGTAATGGGGTTAAAAGGCCATGCAATTTATAGATGAAATAATGCAAGAAAATCAGTGATACAACCATCAATCAACTCATTTTAACACTCCCAAGACATTCAAATCAAAACCCCTCAACAAATCCAGCATTAGATTCAAGATTTGAAGCTCAAAACATGCTAAAACACCATACTTTCATGAACTAAAATCATTGTGCAATAAATTTCTCAATGTACAAGTCCCACATGTAAAATCAACTTTAAATCATACATTATTAAGAAAAATAGGGTTTAGGAACAATGTGTGGAAGGATCCAGTGGTTTAACGCCACAAACCTTAGGTCTAGAATTGCTAGGAATTGAGATTGGGAAGAATGAAGGCTTCAAATGATCTTTGAATCCAATCTTATTCTAGGGTTTCCTTGAAATGAATTAGGTCTGGATGAAGGCAACTGAGAGAATTGAGAGTGTATTTAAGATGACGGTAATGAGTTTTATCCTTTGGGGTAGTGTTTAGGTCTTTTAGGAAGATTAGGATGGCATTGGAAGTCTAAAAAGGGCATTAAAGTAATTAAAATTTACGAAGACACCATAAGTGAACAGATGGAAAAATTGGCAAAGTATCATCTCATGGGAGACTTGATTGACCATATGGCGCTACACGGGTCATGTGGAGTGCCCATAAGACAAGACTTAGATAGAAAAAATGGAATTGGAACACTTGAGAAAAAGTTAGCGTCGACGTCACTTTGACGGTCGCTTTCACAGACCATGTGGGGTTACCCAGACTGTCTACTGGTCTGTCCAACCTCACTTAGACAAACATTTGTAGGCATCCACACACCCAGGTATCAGAAGCCATCCCACTCCAAACGGATCGTCAACAGTGCATGTGGTACCAGCCTTAGATACATTTTTCCCCAAGTCCAAGAAGCTTGCTTTGGCACCCCTTGTAGCCATCCCCATGGTAAGTGATGGGACACACGGCCCGTTCAACTAGTTGTTCCACCTTCCTTGGTGCTAAATATATCCCTTTCTAACCCCAGCTTCCCCAAACGGCCAATCAAAGTGCACATTGGCCGTCAAGCTACCCGTGTGAGTTCACTGCATTGGAGGGTCTCACGAAAATGATCATAACTCCTTCATCCGAACTCGAAATAAGGTGAAACCAAGTGTATTGCAAAGCTAAATCAAATATATTTCATTTAGTAAGAGTTGTGTCAATCCCCATGGTCATGGGCCATCAGTTCTAGATGTGCTAAAAGTTATGCTAGTTTAAAGTTGACCATTGCATGAACCATCACCCAAAACTTAACTCTTAAGGAAGTCTTGCACTCGTTTAAGTACAAGGACTCTCCCATGAACCTAATACACCCAAAATCTAACCAATTGAGGCTTGAAACATGCATACATAAGAACATAGAGTTACGAGGTGTCCCATTTTGATGGAAAGTGGTAAGGTGATAGTGTATGCCTCTAGACAACTTAAGGTGCATAAGAAGAATTATCCTACCCATGATCGTGAATTGGAGGCCATGGTATTTTCTTTGGAAATTTGGCATCACTACTTCTATAGGGTTCATGTTGCTGAATTTACTGACCACAAGAGTCTCCAATATGTTTTCACACAAAAAGATCTTAACTTAAGACAAAGAAAGTGGTTGGAGCTTCCTAAAGATTATGATATGAGTGTGCATTATCACACTGGCAAAACTAATATTATGGCCAATGCCCCGGTATGGTGTCAATGGGTAGCCTAGCTCATGTTGATAATAGTGGCAACAAAGTCGCTAGGGAGTTTCATCAGTTGGCTAGATTAGGGGTTAGGTTGGATGAAGTTCATAATGGTGGTGTAGTGGTTGTTGATGGTTTTAAATCTTCTTTGATTGAGGAGGTAAAGGCAAAACAAGATCTTGACCCTGCCATGCTAGAGTTGAAGGCCTTGGTGAAAGATGGTAAAGTGGAGGTTTTCTCCCAAGGGGGAGATGGTGCCCTTAGGTACCAAGGTAGATTGTGTGTGCCAAATGTGGATGATTTGAAAGAATTGATCTTCAAGAAAGCCTATAATTCATCCTATTCTATTCACCCCAGTGTTACAAAGATGCATAAAGACTTGAGGGAAGTGTATTAGTGGGGTTGTATGAAGAGGGACATTACCAAGTTTATATCCGAATATCACAATTGCCAACAAGTTAAAATATTAAAGGCCAGGTGGCCTAGCCCAAGATATAGAGATTCCTACTTGGAAGTGGGAGGAAATTAACATGGATTTTGTGGTTGGGTTTCCTAAGACTAGGAAACATTTTGAGTCTATTTGGGTTGTTGTGGATCGAATTACAAAGTCGACTCACTTCTTACCAGTCAAAACTACTTATGGTGCCGAAGATTATGCCAAATTCTACATTCATGAGTTAGTTAGATTGCATTTTTTACCCTTGTCTATCATTTCGGATCATGGTTCTCAATTCACTTCTCACTTTTGGTGGTCTTTCCAAAGAGGTCTTAGTACCAAGGTTAAGCTTACCACGACCTTTCATGCTCAAACGTTGGTGAAGCCGAGAGGACTATCAAAACTTTTGAGGATATGCCTAGAGCTTGTTTTTTGGAGTTTAAGGGTAGTTGGGATGAACATATTCCACTCATTGAATTTGCTTACAATAATAGCTACCACTCAAGCATTGTATGGCTCCTTTTGAGGCTCTTTATGGTAGGCGTTGTAGATCTCAGGTTAGGTGGTTTGAAGTGCGGGAAATGGCTTGGCTAGGACCAGAATTAGTCATGGAAGCCTTGAAGAAGGTGAGGTTGATTAGGGAGAGACTGAAAATGGTCAAAAGAAGACAAAAGTCCTACTCCAATGTGAGGAGAAGAGATCTTGAGTTTAAGGTTGGTTATTGGTTTTACTTTAAAGTCTCACCTATGAAGGGTGTAGTTCGATTTGGCAAGAAGGGGAAATTAATCCCAACGTTTGTGGGTACTTATAATGTTTTGAGGAAGATTGGTAAGGTTGCATATGAGTTGGAGTTGCCTACAGAGATGGACATGGTTTATCTGGTCTTCCATGTGTCCATGTTAAGAAAGTGTGTGGGTGACCCTAATGCTATAGTTCCTTTGGATGTTGTGGGTGTTTTAGAAGATAATTTGACTTATGAGGAGGACCTGGTGCAGATTTTGGATAGAAAAGTGAAAAGGTTGAGCAACAAAGACATAGCTTCCGTTAAGATCCTTTGGAGGAACCAACAAGTTGAAAGTGCCATATGGGAAGCCGAGGCGGACATGAGAAAGCAATATCCCTATCTCTTCCACTCTACTCATGCCTAAGGTACTAATATAAGTCGCCTTATATGATTTCAAGTCTTATGTTTTAGCCATTATGTCATTTTTCATGCATTCATGATCATGGTAACAAGTTTATGGTGATTTTTTACATTCATGTTGTGATTTTGAAAATGATGTTTAAATATGTTTGTTGTGTTCCTGTCTGGCCAAAATCTTCGTGATTACTTCTCTTATGTACATTTCTTTGACATTTAAGGATGAATGTTCCCAAGGGGGAGATATTGAAAAGCCCCAAAAATGCCCCAAAAGGGTGCTTCTGAAATGTCCATAATCGTAATTTTCATATATCTCAAAATTGGTGCATAATATCGAAAACTCGACTTCATATTCATGATCGGGGGAAAATTTAGTGGGAAATAGGTTTAAACCCAATTTTATAGGACCAACAGTAAAAAATAAATTTTGAAAAAAAAATTGATTTCCAATGGACATCTGGGCCCTAGCCGCGATGCGCCAAGGGCGCAGATTAGTGTTGGAGGAACTTCACGTCTGGTCTGCGTTGTGCCAAGGGCATGGACCAGTGTATTGTTTACTTGGTTTTTCATTTCGGCCGAAGGTCCTTGGGTCATAGCCCCATGCTTACTTATGCGTGAAAGCACCTATACTTAGCAATTTTCAACTCTATATCATTTAATACCCTCTAAAAAACGTCTCTAAGACTGCCAAATATTTCATCCAAATCCAAATTTCTCAAGCTTAATTCCAGATCTCAAGAACTCCACTCAACCTTCAAGTCTCCTTCACTTCTACATCAAGGAATCCCTAAATTAATGTATGTGGGTTTCATCCATTGGTCCATTTCACCCATGGAGACCAATCTTCCTATCTTATGAAAATTGCATGTTTTGAAGTTGTATTATCTATGGGTATCTTTTATTATGGATTACAGGAATGAAATATTTTGGGGTTTTATGAAATATTTATTAAATGTCCATTTCTATCTATCTCAAGATTATACAATGAGTTTGTTTTGTTTATTGAGATTATGTATGTTTTGAGTGATGAAACTATGATCTATTATGAGATTTGATGATGGATTTCAAGGTATCACACATGAGGGTTTTCCAATATGTCGGTGGGTTGATTTGCATTGAGTATTCTCACATGACTTCACTCTTGAATTGCATGATTTTGAACAAGCACTACACACCCACCAAGTGTTTGATGAAATGTCTAGTCAAGAATTGTCAAGTCAATTACATGTTTTATAAGTCAAGTGACTTCATGATGAATGTGGGATAACAAGTATGGTATGAATTCATGAAATTATTTGTAATTATGCGAGTATGAAGTTAATTCCTATTTTCAAGATTTTACCTCTTGTAAGCCTTTGATGTTAATGCAAGGGTAATGTTTGATGATGATATATTCTTATGTTTCAAGTTTGGTTCACTATTAGAGGTTGCGTATGTTTAGGAGCTACTCACATCATGATTCCATATTTATCGCAAGTTATCAAAGTATGATTATTATAAGTATTCCATAGGATTAGACTTACCATCGATAGATTGAGGGTTTTCTCTCTTTCCTTGAACAATGTGCAACATAGGATTATGTTACACCCTCGCTATACTAGTGGATCCATTTAGTGCTCTTTATCTTGAAATTCTTCCTGAAATATGATGGGCTCCCATAAGGAAAAGTTTCTCATGAAATCCTTTCCGAAATGGAGAGGCTCCTGTAAGGAAGGTTACTTCTCCAAAATGGGACAGGCTCCCATAAGGTGAAGTATGGTTTACCTTGGAAAGTAGACCACCTCTTTACCGATGAGGAGTAATCATGAGAGTTCAAAGCTATAGCTTGCTTGGTCTTACTCTTTGTCAGTTGAGGTCTCTTTCAACACATGTATTATGCTCTATGCAAGTTGAATGATTTACAAGAATGTTTTACTTCAAGAATTAGTGGTTGTTGCCAACGGGGATCCCCCATTCTAAAAGGTTACTAAGCCGGCCGTTAGGTCCAAAGTTGTATACTACTGCTATGGTGCCGATAGATTCACTACTTCAGCACCGTTATCGGACATTGCAGGCTGAGCATCTATTTATCGTATATCATTCCACACCGAGAAGAGGTATGTGTACCTCTAGCAACAACAAGAATGGAACCATAGGCTCCTATGCTTGGAGCATTTTGGGGTATAGGTCTAACCACCTCAACTCCCCATTTCTGGCATGCTATAGTTATTAAAGTCTCTCGACGGCAGGAATGGGAGATTATCGGTAAGCCAGATGCTTCACAAACCATATTCAACTTGAAATATGAGAAAATAAAAAAAATATTAATCTCCGTACCAAACACACCCAAAATTCAGTAGTTTTTGCTCATTTGGTAATTTTGTAAACTGATAAAACAAATTCAGTGACTGAGGCACTTAGCTATTGATTCCTTTCTTTTCTTATCTATCCGACTGTGTGTAATTTTATATATGTCTAAAGAAAACAATATGTGTGTATATATATATATATGTATATATTATATTTCTAGCATTAATCATGCATGCCATATTGAAATTATGCTTATCTATTGCCTATACTATGCATTTTGACTATGTTGGATTGTGTCTTGTTGTATTGCTTCCTGCATACTTAGTACATTCAAATGTACTAATGTATAATTTATGCCTACATGATATCATCATGAAGAGACCAGATCTCCTATTGATCATCCTCCACGTGGCTAGTGAGATTATTCAAAGAAAAGCTTGGTGAGTCCTCAAGTTTGTGGACAGTATCCACTTTCTCTTGCTATTTCTAAGACTTCTTGATGTTGAACATATGAAATTATGAGGGTGAGCCCGGAGTGTCTTGGCCCCCGCTACATTCTATATTTAGAGGTGTTGTTGGAATATTATGATGTATTTATGCTATAACCTTGATTGTTTATGTTTTTATGATTAAAAAAGACTTCACTTACCCTTGCTTCCCTTTTTATATTATCTCTTCGTGTTTTTTACTTTGCTTCCGCGGCCAACGATGTGTGACGTATATGCTAAGAGGCTTGTTTGGGTCTCTTCGGGTTCCCATTTGTCGGGTCACATCTAGGATCTAAGCTTGGGTCATAACACATATCTTGGGTCTGGGCTTGCCCAAGCTTGTGGTAGCCCGTGTATGTGGTCTATCAGCATCTGAGTCAGTCGGATGCCGAGCTCCTCAACTGACCACTAACCTTGGGGTATCCTGCTCCCCCAAGATCTCATCCTTGAGCCTCCTATATAGGGCTCATGTCTTGGATTTTGGGCCATAGTACTGAAACATACATATTTAACAAGCAGTGTTAGCCCCAAAATTCAAGAAACAAAAAGCATGATTAAATCATACTTGGTTACAGATGGGACCACAAAGGCACTTCCATGAGTCATAGTGAAAACTACGAGCTGTAGAAGGCTCTCACAGAAATAGTGTTCATAATTTTTGCTTACTGGAATGACATCTATGAGACCAAGTACGACTCATAGAAGGACCTACAAGTCATAGACTGAGACGTAGATGTGTACCAGTGCTTAAACTTTTACAGGCCGGGATCCACTAGACTTGTCTACCAGTTACAGAGTATTCTACTTCTCATAGAAGGTCTTATCCGATAGATTCTCAAAAATATTAGGTTTATTGATTTTCATACAAGGGGAATTATGGCTTGTGGAAATTTCCATGGGCCATAAAAGACCCTCATAGATCAGAAAACCCAGTGACCTGAGTTTCTAAGTCCATCAATACGGATCCCATACAACATTTTCAATAATATTTTGAACATCGAAGCAATACACCCCCCATATGACTCATATCAAAACATCCAACACTTCACATGAAAACTTCAACATATACCCCATCGATCAATTCAATTAACGATATGTGACCAAATGGATTTCAAACATATCATTCAAATACAAAGACAAGGAATGCACACCAATTTCCAACTTTTGCATATAGTCACAGAATGGCTACTATTTTCCATAATTCAATTCTCTTACACAAAAATAGCATACATGAGTTCATCCATCAAATTACCGTACCCGTTAATGAACTTCAACCTAATCATACAATTCTTGGTAAGTAAAAGGGTTTTTAAGATCTAGAACTTAAAAATTGAAAGACAAAGATGTAAAACTTGAAGGAGGAATTGAAGAGGTGGAACCTAGGGTTGCTGGAAGTTAGCCGAAAAAGTTGTGGGGTGACTGATTGCCAGTGGTCAGATGACGAAGGAAAGGGGGTCGCTGGGTATTGTTTGTAATTTTGGAAAAATTAGGGTCAAATTAATTTGATCCCAACCTTTTATAGTTTGATCGGGTCAGCCAAAACTAATTTGACCCAACCTTTTATAGTTTGATCGGCGCCTTCGCAGCATCATTCACCCCGTCCTTGACACAATCATCTATGGTATCTGCATCCTTTACCTCCACTGCTTCCTCTTGTACATCAACATTATCTACTAGCATGGGAGGATTGACGACACTCTTGCCACCACGAGTAGTAACTACTATGCACTGCCCCTCATTCTTCCAGTTTTGAACTGTGCTGCTAGGTAGTGTACCTCTCTGATGCTAGTTGAGTTGAGTGGACAATTGACCAAACTATTGCTTAAGCATTTGATAGCAATAGAATTAGAATCGATTTTTTGATTTATGCTGGAGATGTTAGATTTCATCCCCCTCACAGTCTCATCCTATGTCCATCTTTCTTCAATAGGCGGTCAAATATGTCCTCAACTTTGGAATTGCTAGCTCTGATGTCATGATTTTGTGGTGGCACTTATGGACCATTTCTCTAGCCATCTATGTGGCCCCAATCTGCATATATATATCTTTGCCCCAATTCCTTTCATAATAGCCTCTATGATTGTCTTTGAAAGCACCATCTCTATTATAGTTCTAATCTTGGTTCCTTGACCTTGGCGCTAATAGTCTTAATTGGATCCTTAAGCATTGGTCCAGAAAACCCCTGTCTGATCAACAATGAAGTAAGTATGCTCCTCATAGTAGGGATCATCATATATGGGTGCTCACGGAGGCTGATAAACAACTATCTTAAGTCGTTCCTAATTTTGTTTCATTATCAATCTGTACCTGTACATATCCGGGGAAACTCTTGCATTATCTCCTCATTTGTTTTAGCTTGCTTCGAATAAATACTAACAATGCATGAACTTTTGGTAGATGACTTTTCTCTTTTCCCCCATGCATAATTTGTCTTGACAACCCTTTCCATCCTATTAAGCGATCCTTGCAAATGGTTGATCTAAGAACATACACCCTATGATGGTATCTGCACATTCTTGACTATTCTCGTCTAGGGCATGGTAGAAGAGCTCTACCAAGGCATCATCAATAATTTTGTGGTCTGGGACACTCCTCAAGTACTTCGTAAACCGCTCCCATGTAGTACTAATCGATTCACCAGGAAGTCGCTCAAAGATGTTGATTTGATCTTTCAACTTGAGCTTCTTTGATCCTAGGAAGTACCACTCTAAAAAATCCTTATGCAACTCAACCCAACTGTTGATCAAACTCTATGAGAGCCCAGATAGTCGTAGCACTGCATTGCCTATCAGAGAATATGGGAAAACACAAAGTCTGACAGCATCCGTAGATAGATTCTGTGTTCCCATTACACCTTTGTAGACAAATTAAATATTGTGTAGATGACTATACCGATCCTCTGATGGTAAGCTTGTGAACAATAGATGGTTTTGTAGCATTTGAAGAAACCTACTTGAGACTATGAACTTTGTGTTAGTCAGTAATTGTGGTAAAATAATAGCTCCAGTAACCTCCATAGCCATAGGGTTCAGCTGATATTGGTTGTACTAATTAGCTTCAGCATTGATATCTTGTGACTGTGGAGCAATATCCTCAAGTGGAGGTGGGTTTCATTATTTCTCATTCTAATTCAGATTTAGAGCTACATTTGCCGCGTTGTTTGCATTATCTTAGGCCATCCTTCTTAATGTTCTCTTGATCTCTGGGTAATATGGAGTCAAGGGAATTCCTTGACATAACATATTGGGCATATATTACACTTGAACCATGAAAGAAAATAAAAACAACAAAAAACAAAAATCAGAGAAATAAGGATTAATTCCCAAATTACTTAAATTAGGCAAGTCTAGCCATATTCCACGGCTATGGTTCCAAAATCTTGATGTTGGCCAAGGAACACCTCCTTTTTGAGGCTAAAGCAGCCATTATCAAGATATACAACCTAACCAAGGTTAGGGTCAAATATCATAAGGCATATGATAGACTTAGGATAATTCAATGCAATTTGGGTTGATTAACCAACTTATCTCCCCAAAAGTGGGGGGGGGGAGAGGGTTATGACAACTATACAAAAAGTAATCCTAAACTAAGACAAAAGTTAAAATTGTATGAAGAGGAACTAGGGCATTGAGTTCCCCATGATTCCTTTACACAGTATTACTAGATAATCAAATTCTTTTCCACTTTATAGCACACAAAACGATAAGTTAAGTTCACCAAACACTTTGGCCAGGCAAGAGGCGAATTTGACTACGTGAGTTGTCCACATCCGCAGTGTGAAATTACTAACTCTTACCTATTGTTCCAGTACAACCTCCACTTGGCCCAGTTTAGTTGATTAGATGAGAAACATCAATAATCGAATCTTGTTAATTAATCTCTTTTCCTATTCATTACTAACTTGATCCAGTCAGTAAGACTAGGGGGTTTATAATACTGGCCACCATTAGAAAGCATTCAATATGAATAGAATTAATTAATACATGCATGCACACATTGAAAGAATTATGAATTATTCAGTTTTACCTTGTTAATTCTTCACGATTCCCACAACTACAGTTCTGGATTTAGCTACTCATAACTAGTGCAAATGTAGGATTTATGCATTTGAATAACACAATTGAGAACTTACACAAGAAAATTAAGCACAAAAAATCCAAACTCTTGAATGAGAATCACAAGATTGAAATTGAAAGAGGAAATAAGTTTTACAAGCATTTCTCAAGCTCTCTAATGTTCTATCACGTCCATCTACTTGTTCTCCACTATTGCTTATGAAAAATAACCTAAAATCAAATTTATAATGTTTAAAATACAAAACCAAAATGAAATAGGATAGCTAGGTAGGTAGACTCTACGGCAGGTCCCACAGGCTTTATAACATTTTATGGCCCATAAAGAGGCTTTCACGGATTGCTTCTTCAAATCTAGGGCTGTCTTTTATGACATACCTCTATGGCTCGTAGGGGATTTTGTCTAAGGAAATTTTAGCAACTCCCTACTCTTGGACCAGTCTTTCTTAACGTGAATATACCTATACTTAGCGATTTTTCACCCTCATATTATTCAAAACATTCCCCAATACTCATCAAAACACTTAGCCAAATATTTCACTCCTAAATTCAAGTCTCAAAACCTCATCTGAATTTCAAGGTTCTCATCCAAGCTTCAAATCTCCAACTCAAATCTTCGCTAAGTTCATCTCCAAAGCTATGGTATGTGGGTTTTTTTCATGATTTCCTTTCACCCATGATGCCCAAGTTTCCTTTTCCTCAAAATTGCATGATTTAAAGTTGGGTTACCTATGGGTCTTATCTATTATGAAATCACCGCACACCATTTTTGGGCTTAGGAAATTGTGACTGTTTTACCATGTTTTGAGCTTTGAATCTAAGATCTATTAAAAGGTTTGATGAAGGATTTTGATGTGTATTCCTTGAGGGTGTTTCCAAGTATCTATTGAAGCTTTTACGATGAATTAGGTAGCATGATTTCACTCTTGAATCGCATGGTTTTACACTAGCATTAACACCCTCTAAGTGTTTGAAAAAATGTTCAGTTATGATTTCTTAAGGATTTAAAGGTCCATTGCATGTCTTATGAGTTTAATGATGTTACAATGACTAAATGATGATGAAATGATGATTAGATGGATGTATATGTGTGTATATATATATATATATATATATGATATTCTCCTATATAGTGTTGGAATATGACCATTTCCTACTCAGGGGTTATGCATCGGGTAACCTTGTTGGGGGTTTGTACTCCGACACCAAGGGTGGTAGGGTGCGACGATCCACAAATCTATTGACAGAATTTTTACCGCAATCAGCAAGGGTGGTAAGGTGTGATGATCCACCAATAGATAGTAGTCTCTTCTCGCACATATGTTATGTACTATATAAGCATGCTTTAAGCATTGATCATACATGCCATATTGCTATATGTTACTCATTACCTATACTTATGCATTTCGATTATGTCACTTATCTCTTATTGCATTGCATCATATGTACTTAGTACATTCAAATGCACTAACATATACTATATACCTACATGATGTCACAATGTAGGAATTGGGACCCCACTTGAGTATCCTCCTCCTTGTGGCTAGTACGATTTCGCTCAATCTTGTTGGTGAGTCCTCCATTCTGGGGATGTTACTTATGATCTCTTTCTATGTGTTAAGACTTTCTCTCTTTTGACTATGTATTGACTATGAGTGTGAGCTCGGTTGCTTTGTCTTGACCCCCTCTCTTATCTTTATCTAGTAGAGGTATTGTTGGACATGTTCTGTATTTATACTATGAGCCTTGACTCTATTTACTATAGTTGTTTATAATATTGAAGTTTTCCCTTAGCCCCTTTAACCTTGCTTCAACTGGTTTACTAGTACTACATTATTTCCGCGGCCAAGCATGTGTAATGATATGTTAAGAGGCTTGCTTGGGGTGCCTTTAGGTTTCCACATGCTTTGTCACATCTAGGACCTAGGCTTCAGGTGTGACAAACTTGGTATCAAAGAACTAGGTCGTTAGATCCTCGGTGTCCAACACACCGCATTGCTTAGAGTCTTATTCATGGTTGTGTTGCGCACCATAACTATGAGTAAGAGGCTATGAGACATTTTAAGAAATGGTTCCCTTCTTCATGTTCTAACTCATGCTATAGTGTTGAAGTAAGTTTTTCCCCACTAACAATTATTCTTTTTGATGGTAGATCCTGCCTAATACAAGTGGAAGCCGAGCCTGCACACCTGAAGAGCGACTGGGGATACTCTCACCTTGCTTGCACAAGTTGTGGCTAATCAAGCCAACCAAGGAGTCCAAGCCCCTCATGCTCCTACATCGGCTTCTCTCGTAAGAGACTTCATGAGGATGAATCTGCCAAAATTCTATATGTCAAAGATTGATGAGGACCCTCAAGTGTTCATTGATGAGTTCTATAAGATATTGGCTATCATGGGTGTGAGCCCAGAAATAAGGTGGAGTTGGCAGCCTACCAACTAAAGGGGGTAGCACAAATATAGTACAACCAATGGAAGGAAGAGAAGGGAGTTGTCTATGTGGTGCTTTGGGAAGAGTTCAAAATGGCTTTCCTTAATCGATTCTTTCCTCTTGAACTTAGGGAAGCTAAATTGGTGAAGTTTATGAATTTGAAACAAGGATCTATGAGTGTGAGGGAGTATGCCCTCAAATTCAACCAACTTTCAAAGTATGCTCCACACTTGGGGTCCGACTCAAGGGAGAGATTGAATAAATTCCTGATGGATGTGTCCAACCTAGTGAGTGAAGAATGTCGGTCCACTATGTTAATTGGTGAAACAGACTTATCCTATTTGATGACCTATGTCAAACAAATGGAGCGGGAGAAGTTGAGGAATAGGAGGGGTCATGATGCCAAGAGGGCCCGTTTCGAGGGTAAATTCAAAAAGGTTGGTTGGATTCACCAAGGACAAGGGTCTTCTCATACTTCTAATAGGGGGTTTACCAATGATTTTCCAAGGGCCCATGGTGTGGGTGTTGTGGTTCCTAATGATGTGTGCTAAAGATGTGGTAAGGGTCATAGAGGCCCATGTTTGAGGAATACTAATGCATGTTTTGGTTGTGGGAAAGTGGGTCACAAAAGGGTGGATTGCCCTCAAAATTGCAACAAGGGAAGAAGGTTCATCCACAAAGTGGTAATGCGGTTCTAATAGGGAGAGGTGGCCGACAGGATGGTGCCCCAAGGCACAATTGGTTTTATTCTTTGCATGGGAGGCAAGGGGTTGATGAGGTCCCCGATGTTGTTGCTGGTATGCTAAAAATCTTTGATCTTGATATGTATGCATTGATTGATCCGGGTGCCAATCTTTCTTTTATTACCCCTTCATTTCCAAAAAGTTCCATGTTGATCTTAAATTGTTGCACGAGTCATATGAGGTGTTTACTCCTATTGGTGCATCTATTGTTACTAGAAAAGTCTATAGAAGTTGTCTTATTTAACATCTTGCATAAAATATTACCTTGTGACCTTGTCGAGTTTGATATGGTTGATGTTGATGTTATTCTTGGGATAGATTGGTTGCATGCATACTGTGTTTCTATTGATTATAGAACTCGTAGGGTCAAGTTCTGATTCCCAAATGAACCTGTCCTTTAGTGGGAGAGTCAAAATGTGGTGGTCAAGGTAGATCTATATCTTGCATTAAAGCCTGTAAGTTGATCTCTAAGAAGTTTCTTTTCCATCTTGTGAGGGTTAAGAATGTGGAGTCTAACGTCCTTCCTATAGAGTTAATCCTGATTGTAAATGGGTTTCTTGATGTCTTTCCAAATGACCTTCCCGATGTTTCTCCTGAAAGGGAAATAGATTTTGGTATAGAACTCCTTCTCGATACTCAACCTATCTCCATTTCCCCTTACTATATTGCCTAGGCGGAGATAAAAATGTTGAATGAATAATTGAAGGACTTGTTGGAAAAGGGTTTTATTAGCCGTAGCCATTCCCCTTGGGATGCACCGGTGTTGTTTGTAAAGAAGAAGGATGGGTCCCTTAGAATGTGCATTGACTACCGGCAACTCAATAAGGTCACCATCAATAAAAGATATCCTCTTCCAAGAATTGATGATTTGGTTGACCAATTGCAATGGGCTAGCCACTTCTCTAAGATTGATCTTCAGTCCGAGTATCATCAAGTGAAGGTGAGGGAGTATGACATTCCCAAGGCAGCATTCTGGACTAGATATGGGCATTATGAATTTGTAGTTATGTCTTTTGGGTTGACCAATGCACTAGCCATCTTCATGGACCTAATGAATAGTATCTTCAAACACTATGTTGATTCCTTGGTTGTGGACTTCATTAATGATGTTTTGGTCTATTCATATAGTAGGGAGGAACATATGGGCCATTTGAGAATTGTGATAAAAAGATTGAGGGAAGAGAAATTATATGCTAATATGAGAAGTGTGAATTTTGGTTGAAGGAGGTTGCCTTCGTAGGTCATGTGGTGTCGGGGGATGGTATTAAGGTGGATCCTAGGAAGATTGATGTGATTAGAAATTGGCCTAAACTGTTGATCTCGTCAGATATTCTGAGTTCCTTGGGCCTAGTAGGTTACTATCGAAGGTTTTTGAATGGGTTCCCCTCCATTGCTTCTCCTACGACAAAATTGACTCAAAATAAGGCTAAGTTTTTGTGGACCATTGAGTGTGAGAGGAGCTTCCAAACATTGAAAGGCAAGCTTATGTCAGCTCCTATACTGTCACTACCGGATGGGCTATAGGGGTTTGTTGTGTATTGTGATTCTTTTATAGTTGGTTTGGGTTGTGTCCTTATGCAAAATGGTAAGGTGATAGCCTATTCTTTGAGGCAACTCAAAGTTCCTAAAAAGAACTATCCTACTCATTATCTTGATTTGGCCTCCACGGTGTTTACATTAAAGAGTTGACGTCATTATTTGTACTGGGTGCGCATGTTGATGTGTTTACCGATCATAAGAGCCTCCAATATGTCTTCATTCAAAAAAATCTCAACTTGAGGCAAAGAAAGTGGTTAGAACTCCTTAAGGACTATGATATGAGTATGCCTTACCATCCCCTAAAGAAAATATTGTCATGAATGCTTTGAGTAGGGTGTCTATGGTTAGCCTAGCTCATGTTAATGGTGGTGATAAGGAGATGGCTAGCGAGGTGCATCAATTGGATAGAATGGGGGTTAGGTTGGAAGAGGTTGGTAATGTTGTTATTGTAATTGATGGGTCTAAATCTTCTTTGGTTGATGACGTGATAGAAAAACAAGATCTTGACTCCTCCTTTCTTGAATTGAAGGCCTTGATGAAAGAGGGCAAGGTGGAGGTTTTCTCCCAAGGGAGAGATGGTGCCCTTAGATACCAAGGTAGGTTGTGTGTGCCTTCTGTTGATGATTTGAGGGAGAAGATCCTTGATGAGGCCGATAATTCTTCTTATTCTATCCACCCCAGTTCAACCAAAATGTATAGGGATTTGAGGGATGTGTATTGGTGGGGAGGAATGAAGAGGGACATTGCCAAATTTGTCTCCGGTTGCCGTAGTTGTCAACAAGTAAAAGTCGAACACCAAAGGTTGGGTGGCCTAGAAAAAGACGTAGAGATTCCTACTTGGAAGTGGGAAGAGATTAATATGGATTTTGTGGTTGAGTTTCCCAATACCAGAGAAGGTTTTGATTCCATTTGAATTGTGGTTGATAGGATGACAAGATCGGCTCACTTTCTACTGGTTAAGACCACATATGGGGCTGAAGATTATGCAAAGTTGTACATTCATGACTTGGTGAGGTTAGATGGGGTTCCTTAGTCCATCATATTGGATTATGGTTCTCAATTTATTTCACACTTTTGGAGATCTTTTCAAAGGGGTCTTGGTACTAGAGTTAAGCTTTCTACGACCATTAACCCTCAAAAGGATGGCCAAGCCAAAAGATCCATTCAAACACTTTAGGATATACTTAAGGCTTGTTTTTTGAATCTTAAAGTTAGTTGGGATGATCACCTTCAGTTGATTGAGTTTGCCTACAACAATAGCTATCACTAACATCAATATGGCTCCTTTTGAGGCTCTTTATGGGAGAAATTATAGATCACCGATGGATTGGTTTAAGGTTGGAGCGGTGGTTTTATTGGGGCCAGATCTTGTTATGGAGGCTCTTGAGAAGTTCAGGACGATTAGGGAAAGGTTGTGCGTCCCTTCAGGGCGGACTAGCACCCGTTACCGATGAGGCTCGGGAGAACTAATCTGTGTCCATGTGTTTAAAGGAAATGCATATGGCTAGGCCATTGGGGCCACCGTATTTAAAGTATGAGATATGACCACACTTTAATTTACATAGTCTACAAGGCCTCTAGATAAGTAAAAGTATCTGATAAGGGTCGGGACAGGCCCCACCTCGACTAACTATACAATACAAAAATATAAGCTCTAGACATACAAAGCTCCAAAGCAACCTAGGGCTTGGTAACAACAGTTGGATATCCTGTACTGCTATTGGGGAGATTTACTAGCATCTATACCTATAACATGAAATGTAGGTCCCCCGTAAGGGATGTTAGTACGAGATAATGTCCTGAATATGTATGGCAGGAAATACTATATATGAAGCAACAACTCAAATGGAACTATGCCTTAGAGTAGGATAAGAGACCACCTTTAGTTATACTGTGGGATCATATACTATATGTTCTTTTTATTACTTTACCTTTACGGTATCATCTGTACACAACATATAATACAAATGACCAGCTGATCAGTGGTAAATCATATCAGGATTGGCCTTGGCTAGGCATTTCCTTTAACCCCTTGGGCTACCCCCGTGATAGGATTGACCCTCGCTAGGTAATTCTTCCACCCCTCGGGTTATCACCCATCAATAAGCAAATATACTTTACTTTATCTTTCAATTACCTTTGAGATGATTCTTTTGGTCATCATAATTTTGGAGTTGTGGGACTGTAGATACAACATATGACATGTAAATAATCACAAAAGAAAACACCACAATGAAAGGAGTAAGTTACACAAATAATGAAATGCATAGGAGGTAGAACAACATGTGAGCTTTATTTTGTAGAACGAACTCATGTATCTTGGTATCCAAGTATGTATGCTAATTTGAAGGTGAAAATGTATAGGAGTATATGAACATGGGAGAGAGTTGAGACATGGTTAACAGTTGTGTTGGAGTCGGTAAGTGCCTTTATGTGCCAAGGAGGGATCTATATTTCATGCCAAATAATACGAAATCAAGTAGCCTTACATACCTCACTGTACGACCTACCTATTACCTCAAGACAACATTCCCTTCCTCCAAATGTTTATCTACAATATTGTAGGTAATAAAACTAGCATATTAGTGGCCAATAGATACATCTTGGAAGCCCAATCTCATAAAAAAAAAACTATGGGCAGTAAGCGGGTATTTATAAACCCGGGCGCATTCTTCCAAACATTTTGCCCCTAATCGTATTTTCTAATACACATTATCATATACATATCATGTGCAGCCTGTTCTAGTGCCATAACAGTCTTAGAACAGCCCACGAACCACAACACATAACAATTCTATGCAACATACAAATAGGAAGCATAATGTTACGTCCCTTTGCCCTTCTTTGACGTCAACAATGCCAAACCTGTTCCAACTTTAACTAAGCTTTCCTAAACATATATACACATAAAAAAGCCTTAAAACAGTCTTATAACAGTACCAAAGCAGTCATGAAAGACGTGAGGCAATAGCTTTCAATCCACCAGCCCACAAGTTCGCACTAAGAGCACAATTGCGATATCCTATAAGGACTCACTTTTGTGGACTGTAAAGTGGTGCAGCTGCTAAGTTACATCACTAAAAAACTAAACCTTGTTAAAAACATAAGTCTTACTTCATAATTCATCCAACAAAGAAGAGAAAATCCTCTTGAACAACAACAAAAGTTCACAACAATCCTTACGACACATGCTGTCTAAAATTTCGGCACAAACATAACTAGCATATACTTCTTGTTTGTCATGGGATAAGTCTAAAAAATACACGGATATTTCTACTTACCTTATCCTTCAAGGTTCAGGTTTCCTTGAAGAACCCTAGACGGTTGTGTAGGCTTCCATGTGATGTGAAATAAAGAGAGAGAAAGAGTCTTTAGGAAAGCTGAAAATTTGTTCTAAGGTGAAATGAATTAAGGACCTGTTTTTAAGCCCTTTTAAAAAGCTTCTTTGTCCAAATATCTTTTGAACTTTTCAGCACATATTAACACATATTAATGACCTTGTGATGCGGCAGCTTGGCCCTAACAGTTGGGCCTAAATGGATCTCAAAGTTGATGGGCCTTGGCTTCCCATTTTCCAAATTCCTCTTCACTTAGTTTGGGCCCAATTAGCCAAGTGGGTTGGGGTGTACTTGGGCCCTTTTATTATTTATCTTGGGATGAAAATAAAGTCCATTTATGAAGCTAAAACAACAACTAAAGTTACTCCCTTAACACATACTTTATTCATAATCGTACTTGGACAAATTCGACGTCGGGGCTCATCTCCATTTAGCTAACAAATTTAAGCTAAGCAAATAGGTGAATCACCTGCTAGCTTCTAAAGTCCTACAAGCACCTCAATTTTCTCACTTTTTTAGGCCCGTAATCTTGTCAATTTGACACAAAACATGTATACACTCGACCCTCTTAAGTGTTAGACGTATATATCGCCCTATAACATGTCATTTAAGTACTTTTAAATATTGGTGCTAATTTGAAAAGACATATCATGATTCATTTGCATAGTACTAGTATTGTAAGAGGTGGGGTGTTACATCCTCTCCCCCTTAGGAACATTCGTCCTCGAATGTTAGCACAATTGGATAGCTTAACCAAGTTTAAATCTTTACTTACACAAATTTTTGGAAACACTCTAAGTATTCAATCACACGTACCTATTAGTGTCCAAATTCCATATGTTGGACTTCCTCTTTAGCATCAAATAAATAAGGGTATTTTGATTTCTTCGTGTCCCTGGCCTCCCATGTTATTTCTTCTACTTGTTGGTTTCTCCAAAGTACTTTTACTGAAGTTATTTCTTTATTCCTTAGCTTCTTACTTGACGATCTAGAATAATAATAGGTACCTGTTCATATGTGAGATCTTTTATAACCTGCATGTCATTAATAGGAGCGACATGGGATAGGTCACCTATGCATTTTCTAAGCATTGAGACATGAAAAACTGGATGAACCATTGAAAGCTCTTGGGGTAGCTCCAGTTCATATGCAACCTGCCCGAATCTCTTAATAATCTGATACGGCCCTATGTAACGTGGGCTCAGTTTTCCTTTCTTAACAAATCTCATAAACCCTTTCATTGGAGACATCTTTAAAAATACCCAATCCCCTACTAAGAATTCCAGTCCTCTCTTTCTAGCATCCGCATATGATTTGTGATAACTTTGGGCTATTTCTAGCCGCTGCTGTATTACCTTAACTTTTTCCATGGCTTATTGTACTAGATCTGGCCCAAGTAAGGTGGTTTCACCCACTTCAATCCATCCAATTGGTGATCTACATTTCCTCCCATACAAAGCTTCACAAGGTACCATCTTCGTACTCGCGTGGTAGCTATTATTATAGGCAAATTCAATAAGTGGCAAATGGTCCACCAACTACCTTTAAAGTCCAATGCACAAGCTCGCAACATATCTTCAAGTGTCCGAATGGTGCGTTCTGCTTGACCGTCTATTTGAGAGTGGAAAGTTGTACTAAATTCACTTGTGTCCCTTAACTCCTTTGGAAGGACTTCCAAAACTTTGTAGTGAATTGAGCTCCTCGGTTAGATATAATGGATATTGGGAATCCATGTAGACTGACTATCTCTTTAAGTTATACCTTGGCATACTCATTAGCTGTATAATCACTCCTGAGTGGCAAGAAGTGTGTTGACTTTTTGAGTCTGTTAACTATTACCCATATGGAGTCGAACTTCTGAAATCAGCGAGGCAACCCGGTAACTAAATCGATATTGATCATATCCCACTTCCATGTTGGAATCTCTATACACTGCATATAACCTCCTGGCTTTTGGTATTCTACTTTCACTTGTTGGCAACTTGGACATTGAGCCACAAATTCTGCAAGGTCCTTCTTCAGGCCTCCCCACCAAAACATTCCCTTCAGGTCATGGTACATATTAGTTGATCCTGGATGGATGGAAAATCAAGAATGATGGGCTTCTTCCATTATCCTCTTTCTTAATCCATTAATATCAGGCACATATAATCTATTTTGGCAGTAAAGTACTCCACTTTGTGTAAGCTCAAAGCCTTTTATCGTCCCTGACTTACCCTTTCCTTGAGTTGTCGTAGAACAGGATCCTCAAACTGTTTTTCTTTCACCTCCATTGCCAATGAAGACTCCGCAGCATTATGTACAATAACCCCTTCCTTTGGAGTTTCAAGAAGGCGAACTCCAAAACTGGTTAGCTAATGTAGATCCTTAGCCACTCCTTGACTTACCACAGCTTGATCACCAGTATTCATGATTGCCTTATGACTCAGAGCATTGGTTACCACATTTGCCTTCCCCGGATGGTATAGTAGATCAACGTCATAATCCTTTATTAGCTTTAGCCATCTCCGCTGTCTTAAGTTTAGGTCTTTCTGCTTAAAGATGTATTGCAGGATCTTATGATTAGTATATAGTCAACGTCAACCCCATACAAATAGTGGCGCCATATTTTCAGAGCAAACACAACCGCTGCTAGCTAAAGATCATGTGTTGGATAGTTTTTCTCATGTGGTCGTAGCTTTCTAGATGCATAAGCAATTACCCAACCCTGTTGTGTCAGTAGCCACCCCAAGCAAACTCTTGAATCATCACAATACACTACATACCCCTTAGTTCCTTCTGGAAGTACTAGCACAAGTGCTGAAGTTAGCTTATTTTTCATCTCCGGGAAGCTCTTTTCACATGCATCATTCCGTTGGAACTTGGTTGCCTTATGTGTCAACTTTGTTAGAGGTGAAGAAATAGAAGAAAAACCTTCAACAAACCTCCTATAATAACCTTCCAAACCTAGGAAGCTCCGAACTTCCGTGGGTGTTGTTGGTCTTGGACAATCTTTCACATCCTCTATCTTTTAGGAATCAACCCTTATTCCCTCATCAGACACAATATGACCCAAAAATGCCACTGATTTTAGCCAAAATTCACATTTACAAAACTTGGCATACAACTGTCGATCACGAAGAACCTGTAACACTTGTCGTAAGTGATTTCTATGGTCCTCTTCTGATCTTGAATATACCAAAAATATCATCTATAAATACTATCACCAACATATCCAAGAACGGCTTAAATACCCTATTCATCAGATCCATAAAAATTGCTAGTGCACTCGTCAGCCGAAATGACATAACAAGAAATTCAAAGTGACCATGGCGTGTTCTGAAAGCATTTTTTGGTATATCTTTCTCATTCACCCTCACTTGGTGATAATCTGATCGCAAATCAATTTTTGAAAAGTATTTGGCACCCTATAACTGATCAAATAAATAGTCAATCCTAATCATCTCCCAATTCAATTGTTGATAGTTGATAAACATTCTCAAGGTGCCATCTTTTTTTTGCATACAAATAACACTGGTTCACCCCAAGAGGACACACTAGGTCTTATAAAACCCTTCTCCAATAAGTCTTTTAACTGCTCTTTTAATTCACGCAATTCTGCCAAGGCCATTCTATGTGGAGGGATGGAAATAGATTGAGTTCCTGGAAGTAAGTCAATATCAAAATCTAATTCTCATTCTGGAGGTAAGCCAGGAAGTTCTTCAGGGAGCACATCAACGAATTCATTCACTGTTGGAACTGATCGAAGAGTTGGCAATTCTACCTCCATATCCCTTGCACTAACTAAATGACATATATATCCCTTTGATATCATCTTTCTAGCCTTAATATAAGAGATAAACTTTTCCTTTGGCTCCCCAATACTGGCTTCCCATTCAAGAACTGCCTCATTTGGAAAGTCGAAGCACACTCTCTTAGTTCGGCAATCCACGGTAACATAGCAAGAAGCTAACTAATCCATGCCCATTATAATGTTGAATTCCACCATTTCAAGCTCAATAAGGTCAACCAATGTGTCACGATCACAAATAGTCACTAGACAGTCATAATAAATCCTTCTAGCCATAATAGATTCACCAGTTGGTGTGAACACTTCAAATTGTTTGTTCAATAATTTGGGTGTTCTCTTCATCTTCCTAGCAACTAGTGGAGTAATGTATGATGGTGTAGAACTAGGTTCAATTAATTCATATACATTATGTGAAAATATGGACAATATACCTGTGACCATTAGGTGAAGCTTCCAAATTTTGCCGACTCCCCTTCCAAATTTTGCCGACTCCCCAGAGCATAGGTGCGATTATGGACTTTGCTAGAACTAGCTACCCCTCTAACACCTCTACCATGACCCATAAGTGCTTTTTGACCCCTACCTGGTAGAGGAACTGATGATGATGATGCAACAGCTGATCCAGTAGGTTGTGCTATATCGCTTAAACATCTCCTCGGGCAGCCCCTCATCATATGCCCTGGCGCACCACACCAACAACACGCATTTGTCCCAACATGACATATACCTGAATGACTCCTTCCAAACTATTTACAAGGCTGCATAGGGGTCATTTACCAACCTGCTGAATATCCTGATGTCTGTTTACCTTGTCCCTCACCTCGTTGACCAAACTAATTACTTTTAGACCCTTGAAGTTTTGGTGTAGCACTGGCTGCAGAGTAGGAGGATGATGTCCTAGGAAGTTTATTAGAAAATCGAGGCCTAAGCTCACCTTGGAGTAGTGTAAACTGCCCTGTAGACATGGCCCTCTTGGACTGCACCCTTTCTAACTCTTGTATCCTTTTCCTTTGCCTTTGATCCTCCAATTTCTATGAAAAAGCTTGCATTGTTGCTATATCCATGTCTTTGGTCAAAGAAGCAATGGTACATTATATGACCAGACATATATCTAATCTGTCCACATATCGATGAACTCTATCTGCCATAGTAGCAACTTCATTAGGAGCATACCTAGCTAGGGAATTAAATTGAAGGATATATTCCTCACGCTCATATTCCCTTGGTGGAGATTCATAAACTAATCTGCACGGGCCTCTCGGATCTCTAATGGAAAGTAATGGTGAAGAAATGCCTCTTTGAACTCTTTCTAAGTAGTTAGAGGTGCTTTTATATCCTTAGATTGCTTCCAAGCTTCATACCACAATATAGCCACACCCTTCAACCTATATATTGCTAACTCGATAGCTTTTGTACCACTCATATGCATAACATCTAAAGTGTGCTGAATCTGATCAATAAAGTCTTGGGGATCTTCATTAGGATCTGACTCAGTGAAGGATAGAGGGTCCAAATTAAGAAAATCACCTATCCTTGTGTCAGCTGCCCTATTTACACCACCTTCACCTATAACCGGACCTTCCTATCTTTGACCTTGGCTGGCAACTATACGGGTCAATAGTTGGACTGCATTTCTCTGATCCTGAACGGTAGCATCAATAGGTGGTTTTGGGGAATTTCACTACTTCCGAGTTTATCAGAAGTTGGAGGAGTTGGAGATGTCTGTGATAGAGACTCCTCTTGAACGTCATTTCGTTGTCTCACCTGACTGGTATACCAACTACCACTTCTACTTCCTTCCCTTTACCTTTGTTTTACTTGGTTTCTGGCATACTTGTTGTACAAAACAATTTAGGAGTCAGACATAATACACCTATTACACTTGGCTCTATGGCACAATCTAAATAATGAAAAGAAAGTAACAACTCCTAAATTCCACTTAGCCTCGTGCTTATAAATGTGGTGCACAACACATCAATAAACAAGATTCTACATAGACATGGCTTTGTAGGCTCCCTAGGACGACCCGTTCTAATATCACTTCTGTCACGCCTAAAGTCCCTTTAGGGCGAACTGGCACCCGTTTCCAATGAGGCTCGGGGGAACCAATTTGTGTCCATGCGCTTTCTTTATATATTATAAGAAATTTCTACATTTGATATTCCTTTAAGAAAATAAACAGTGATAACAAGCCAAAAGGAAATGCATATGGCTAGGCCATTGGGGCCACGGTGTTTAAAGTATGAGACATGACCACATTTTAATTTACATAGTCTACAAAGCCTCTAGATAGGGAAAAGTATTTGATAAAGGTCGGGACAGAGCCTACCATGACTAACTATACAATCCAAAAATATAAGCTCTAGACACACAAAGCTCTGAAGTAACCTGGGGCTTGGTAACAGCAGCTGGATATCCTGCACTCCCACTAGGGAGATCTACTAGCACCTGTACCTGCAGCATGAAATGCAGGTCCCCCATAAGGGACGTAAGTATGAGATAGTGTACTGAATATGTAAGGCAGGAAATACTGTATATGAAGCAACAACTCAAGTGGAACTATGCCTTAGTGTAGGTTAAGAAACCATATTTAGTTATACTATGGGATCATGTACTTTATGTTCTTTTTATTACTTTACCTTTACTGCATTATTTGTGCACAACATGTAATACAAATGACAAGTTGATCAGTGGTAAACCTATATCGAGATCAGCCCTGGCTAAACTTTTCCTTTAACCCCTTGGGCTAACCCCCATGGTAGTATTGACCCTAACTAGGTGATTCTTCCACCCCTTGGGTTACCACCCATCAATAAGCAATATACTTTACTTTAAAGTAATATTGGAGTTGTAGGACCGTAGATACAACATATGACATGTAAATAATCACTAAAGAAAACACCACAATGAAAGGAGTAAGTTACACAAGTAATGAAATGCATAAGAGGTAGAACAACACATGAACTTTATTTTGTAGAACGAACTCGTATATCTTGGTATCCAAGTATGTATGCTGATTTGAAGGTGACTATGTATGGGAGAATATGAACATGGGAGAGAGTTGAGACACGACAAATAGTTATATTGGCGTTGGTAAGTGCATTTATTTTCCAAGGATGGATCTACGTATAAACCTGATAGATACATCTTGGAAGCCCAATCTCATAAAAAAACAACATATGGGCAGCAAGCGGGTATTTATAAACTCGAGCGTATTCTTTCAACCTTTCCACCCCTATTCGTATTTTCTAATACACATTCTCATATACATATCATGTGCAGCCTGTTCTAGTGCCATAACAGTCATGGAACAGCCCACAAAGCACAACATATAACAATTCTATGCAATATACAAATAGGCGGCATAACGTTCCGTCCCTTTGCCCCATGTTGACGTCGACAATTCCAAACCTGTTCCAACTTTAACTAAACTGTCTTTAACAGATCTATATATAAACATAGCCTTAAAACATTCTTATAATTGTGCCAAAGAAGTCATATAGTACGTGAGGCAATAGCCTTCGATCCATCAGCCCATATGTTCGTACTAAGAACATAATTGCGATATCCTATAATGACTCACTTTTATGGACTTTAAAAGTGGTGCAGCAGCTAAGTTACATCACTAACAAACTAATACTTGTCAAAAACATAAGGCTTACTCCATAAATCAGCTAACTGAGAAGAGAAAATCCTTTTGAAGAACAAGAAAAGTTCATAACAATCCTTAGGACACATGCTGTCCAAAATTTCAGCACAAACATAACTAGCATATACTTCATGTTTATTATGGGTTAAGTATAACAAATACATGGATATTTCCACTTAACTTAGCCTTCAAGGTTCGATTTTCCTTCAAGAACACTAGGGGGTTGTGTAGGCTGCCTTGTGAAGTGAAATAAAGAGAGAGAAAGAGTCTTTAGGAATGCTGAAAATTTGTTCTAAGGTGAAATGAATTAAGGAGCTATTTTTGAGCCCTTTTAAAAAGTCTTTTTGGCCGACTATCTTTTGAACTTTTCACCACATATTAACACATATTAATAACCTTGTGATACAGCAACTTGTCTCTTACACTTGGGCCTAAATTGGTCTCAAAGCTGATGGGCCTTGGCTGCCTATTTTCCAAATTCCTCTTCACATAGTTTTGGCCCAATTAGCCAAGTGGGTTGTGGTGTACTTGGGGCCTTATGTTATTCATCTTGGTATGAAAATAAAGTACATTTATGATGCTAAAACACGGGCTAATACACCCTTAACACGGACTATTCATAATCATACTTGGACAAATTCGACATCGGGCCTCGTCTTCGTTTAGCTAGCAAATTTAAGCTAAACAAGTAGGTGACTCACCTACTAGCTTCTTAAGTGCTATAAGCACCTCAATTCTCTCACTTTTTTAGGGTCGTGATCTCCTCAATTTTACAGAAAACATGTATACACTGGACCCTCTTAAGTGTTAGACGCACATATCACACTGTAACATGAGATTCAAGAACTTTTAGAAATTGACGCTAATTTGAAAAGCCATATCATGTTTCATTTTTATAGTACTAGTATTGTAAGAGGTGGGGCGTTATATGGATAGCCCAAAGTCATTAAAAGTCCTATGCCGATGTGAGAAGAAGAGACCTAGAATTCAAAGTAGGTAATTGGGTCTACCGGGGGCTTTTTACTTTGGCACCACGGGTGGAAGGGTGTTACTATCCACCAACCTTGTTGGGTGTACCCAACAACCTATTGGGGGTTTGTATTCCGGCACCAAGGGTGGTAGAGTACGATGATCCACCAACCTATTGACAGGATTTGTACCGCAATCACCAAGAGTGGTAGGGTGTGATGATCCACCAATAGATAGTGGTCTCTACTTACATATATGTTATGTTCTATGTGAGAAAATATTGTTATATGTTACTCATTGCCAGTACTTATGCATTTTGATTATGTCACTTATGTCTTGTTGTATTGCATCCTACATACTTAGTACATTCAAACATACTAACGCACACTCTATACCTACATGATGTCACCATGTAAGAACCGGAGCCCCACTTGAGCATCCTCCTCCACATGGCTAGTACGACTTCGCTCAAGCTTCTTGGTGAGTCCTCCATTTCGGGGTTGTTACTTATGATCTCTTGTTATGTGTTAATAATCTCTCTCTTTTGACTACATATTGACTATGAGGGTGAGCCCAGTTGCTTTGTCTTGACCCCCGCTCTTATCTTTATTTAGTAGAGGTGTTGCTATACATGTTATGTATCTGTGCTATGAGCCTTGACTCTATTGACTCTTGTTATTTATAATATGGAAGTTTCCCCTTAGCGCCTTTACCCTTGCTTTCTAATGTTTTATTGGTATTGTACCATTTTTGTGACGAAGGATGTGTAATGATATGTTAAGAGGCTTGCTTGGGGTCCTTTCGGGTTTCCCCATGCGTCATGTCATATCTAGGCCCTAGGCTTTGGGCGTGACAGAAAATGTATGTGTTGCTCCCTTTGTTTGAATCTCTGGCCCGGATAGATTAATGTTTAATTAGCTTGAGGGCAAGCAATGGCTTGAGTTGGGGGTGTTGATGAGTCCATATTTCAAACTTATTTTGGGGTTGAATTGCAAAGAAACATTTCCCTTAGTGTGCTAATGAATTATTTGCTATCAAATATTCATGTACTATAATAGGAAATGGAGTTAAAAGTGTGCAAAAGAGTAAGACTTGTTGAAATCCTAGAAAATGAGCAAAAGTGCTGAAAGACTATGAAAAGAGGTATTGTCGGCATCCTCGGCGATCCGCCAAATGCTCGTGGAGATCGCCTAACTATGCAACAAATAATATTCCAGGTTAAGTCAAGAGTGCGGCCAGGATCAATGTCGCAAACCATACATAATACACAACATATAGCTAGTTTAACGGAACCAATTGATTTTTGTATTGGATTACAAATAGAGAGAAATCGTGGA
>JAABOM020098002.1:0-27048 GCA_011800125.2 Solanum clarkiae
CTACTTTTCCTTGTCTGAGGCTTCCTGTGGAGATTGCGAGAGATAGTTGTTTGCCATCCCAGCTGACTTCTTACTCCCTATTTTATGATTTTGTTCTAGAGACGATATTATTTGCCACTTGTGATTCTTTTCAAATCTATTGTAATACATTAGAAGCTTGTTCTCATGACAACTAAGTTTTGGGGGATTTTCATTAAGTTGACATATTATCCGTAATTGAACTTTCAGTTTTATTATGATTTCACACTTTTAAGGTTATAGTTGGGTTGTAGGCTGACTTGTCTTAGTGGGATAAGACGAGTGGCATCACGCTTGAATTTCGGGTCGTGACACATACGTTCAATCACATCCTAATAGCGGAAGACATCAATGTATAAGAATACTTAAAGAAAAGAAAAGGCAAACGATAAATAAAGGCCAAAGGTCAAACAATCTATCCATCAACTGAGTATGACTAGTATGAAAGAAACTAGTCATAATAACATCCAATTACAACTCAATAGTTTAGTCTATGAAGCCTCTAAAATATCTAATTAAGTGGTGCTAAAGTGTCACGCCTCGGGAGGGGACCCAAAACGCACCCGGCACCTAGAGACTATTGCTAGTCCCCAAGCGAATCACTTGTCCTCATCACATTCATCCACTCAACAATATTACTAATCAGCGAAAGATAAATGAGAATAAATGGGCACATCTTAGTCTTAAAAGTAATGATAAATAAAGGCTAGTGAAAAGAAACTAGCTTACAAGTTCCAATATCAACGTTGACTCTAGTCTATGAAGCCTCTGTCACTATTACGTGGTACCAATGATAGGTCCATGGCTACCTCAATCCAACATAAAAAAAACTAATAAGCAATTCTAAACTCTAAGGCATGATGAAAATAATACAATGAACCCTCCGAAGTAATGGAGGCTCACCAATCTGCTGAACACTCGAAGGTCCTCAACGGTTCACCTACTGATGACCTCTATCCTACGTATCTAAATTATAATACGATGCATTCCAAAAAGGGGACGTCAATACTTGGAATGTACTGGCATGTAAAATAGTTGAGTGAAACCAAAACCGGTAGAATAATAGTAAAAGCAATAACAACTCAATATAGAAATCAATCAACATGTCAAATATCTATCTAAAGAAAGAATAAAGAATAGACAAGTGACCTATCTACCAATCAACTCATCATCAAATCATATTCACCTCAGAAGGACTCATCTCAACTCATCTCATCACGTCACATCTCGTCACATCAGATCTCCACTCAGAGTACTCAAGGTAGGAACTTTCTGGGAGTTTTTCTTATACGACAAAAATAATTTATGAGCAGTGATCGTACAACAATCACGCTTATGTTGCCACAGCCATCCTATACTTTCCAGTTAGGGGACGAATCGAATCAACTAGGGACCCCAACAATCCGTTAAGTCCTCTATTGTTTCAGGGACTCTATCTAGAAGGAACCACAATGAGATGTGATGGTTCTAACCGTCACCTACGTTTGGCTACGTAGTTTAATGAGTGCAAGTTGGACTAACTCACACTCTTTCTGTGCTTGATGCTCCTCCCATGAGAATGCGCATAAACAATCCATCTACGCAATACATCTCAATTGACTCATCTCAACTAAGCCTTATAAAGGCTCTCATCATTCTATTAGTCTAAGATAGACTCTAATCATCTCACCATTCATCCGGTCTCAAAGGGACTCTAATCATCTCATCATTCAACATCTCAATCGACAATTCAAGGATTTAAACAATCATTAGGGAACAATCGAATAGGCAAATCATTAGAGTTCATTCATGGAGACTCCAGGACTATCAAGTTCTATCAACACATCATCATTCTCACATCTCATTCTCAATCACATTCCCAATCGAGGCTCTAGTCTCAATCTTACCTTCTTTCATGCAACCTTTAAGAAATCGTAGATAGGGTTATGCAATACTTCAAGTAAAACATTCAATTCAAGTAAACAAGTCAATGATGATCATCAACACATGAAAATATATGTAAACAATCTAGTTTTCAAGAAAATATTCAAGAAATCATGTATATTGATTCAAGAACATTCAACCAACCATCTAAGACCACCTATGGGGTACATGAGAGGACAAGCTCATGTTTTCGTTTAGCCTTATATACATGGGATCGAAGCTCTCCAATTCAACCGTCAAGAATTCCCCAATCTTGTATTCTTCTTTCTTCTCTCTCAAGCCCTATCTTTCAAGTATAATGAAGGACTTAGAATGGAGGCTTTGACCCCATTTTATCATCAAAACGACCTAGATGGGTTATGCTTCACATTTAAAAGGGGTGGGGAAAAGTCTAAAATGCCCCTCCAAAGAATAAAATTTTTAAACTTGATGGAGCAAGTTAGAATGACAGGTCCGCGACGCGGACCTGTCGCGCATCTGTGATTTTCAAAAATTAATCTCATCAAATTTTTGAGAAAAAGTATAAGTGTCGGTGCGCGTTGGGCCTGCATCATCGAGCCATCGCATACCCTCACTGTTTTGGGTATGCGATAGGTCCGCGTCGCGGTCCTGTCACATACCCTCACTATTTTGGTTTTCGATAGGTCCACGTCGCGGGCCTGTCGCCTACCCTCACTATTTTGGCCAATTTTTGTGGAAATATGTTTGACTCGGTTGCTCTTAAATTAGGTCGAGACCATTTTCCGACTCAATTTTTCACACTGATAGCAAATTCGATCTTCGATTTCCCATCCGAGCTTGAGAAGATGCATTACATGCACGTCTCCATTCTAGGGGTATTTTGGTATATTTTTATTGGGCATTACATCATTTTCCCCTTGGGATCATTCGTCCTCGAATGATGAGTAAGGATGGATATCAAGGCACGAATAGACTTGAAACTCTCCTCAATATTCAATCTATCATCTATCTTTTAACTCCTCATTTCTATCAACAATCCCTATTTGGACTCACGAATAGACAATCAACGTGAAAAAACAATCAATTTGGTCAAGGTTAAGGAATTTACCTTCAATATTGTCATCCATTGGCTCGAATAGATGCGGATATTTCGCTTTCATCTCTTCCTCTACTTCCCATGTGGCCTTCTCAACGAATTGATTCCTCCACATGACTTTGCCTAAGGCTATCTCTTTGGTTCTCAATCTGCGAATCTGACAATCAAGGATTTGGACCGGAACATCTTCGTAAGTCAAACAATCCTTCACTCCTATGCTCTCCATAGGGATTACCAAGTTAGGACCTCCCAAGCATTTATTCAACATTGACACATGAAACACTAGATGAATACTATCTAACTTGGAAGGCAACTCTAATTCGTAGGCAACCTTCCTGATCCTCTACACAATCTGATAGGGTCCAATATAATGTGGACCCAATTTACCCTTCCTCCCAAATCTCATGACACCTTTCATCGGTGAAACATTCAGATATACCTAGTCATCCACTTCGAACTCCAAATCCTTCCTCCTCACATCGGTGTAGGCTTTCTGGAGACTTTGCGCAGTCTTCAATTGCTCTCAAATGGTCTTAACCTTCTTTATTGCTTGATGGACAAGATCAGGCCCAATCAACTCCGCTTCTCCAACCTTGAACCATCCAATTGGTGATCTACATCTCCTCCCATATAAAGTTTTATAGCGAGCCATCTAAATACTTGCATGATAACTATTGTTATACGTAAACTCAATCAACGGTAGGTGCTCATCCCAATTTCCCTTGAAATCAAGGATGCAGGCTCTCAAGATATCTTCTAATGTCTGAATTGTATGCTTTACCTGACTATTAGCCTATGGATGGAAAGCTGTACGCAAATTCACCTTTGTACCCAATCCTTTCTGAAATGATCTCTAAAATTGGGAGGTGAATTAGGCTCCTCTTTCCGAGATGATGGACAAGGGGACCCCATGCAACCTCACAATCTCTTGGATGTACATCTTGGCATACTCCTCTGTAGTGTTGGTTGTCTTAACTGCTAAGAAGTGAGCCGATTTAGTCATCCTATCCACAATCACCTATATCAAATCATGCTGCTTTCGAGACCTCGATAGACTAGTAATGAAATCCATATTGATCATCTCCCACTTCCATTCTAGAATCTCAAAGTTTTGGGCTAACCCATATGGCCTTTGGTTCTCAACTTTCACTTGCTGACAGTTCGGGCACTTAGAAACAAGTTCGACAATATCCCGCTTCATTCCACTACACCAATTGACCTCTCTCAAGTCGTGGAACATTTTAGTAAAGCCAGGATGAATGGATTACCTAGTGCTATGAGCTTTAGCCATGATTCTATCGGTATACCATCAACATCTGGGACACACAATCTACTTTGGTACCTCAACACCCTATCTCCCCCTTTGGAAAAGACCATCATTCTCTGTTTGTGGACGGCCTCCTTCAATTGGAGTAGGACAGGATCTCGATCTTGCTTCTCCTTCACCTCTGCCACCAAAGATGAAGCATACCCATTTTGGATATTAACTCCTCCCTCATCATCCTCCTCAATTTGGACTCGTAATCGAGCTAATCGATGCACTTCTTTAGCTAGCTCCTTCTTCCCCTCCTCAATATAGGTCGTGCTATCCATTGACAACCTTCTAAGGGCATTAACAACAATGTTAGCTTTACCTGAATAATAGAGAATGCTCATGTCATAATCCTTGAGCAACTCTAACTATCTTCTCTGTCGCAGGTCGAGCTCTTTCTTCCTGAAGACGTACTATAAACTCTTGTGGTCAGCGAACACATCCATATGCACTACATACAAGTAGTGATGCTAGATTTGAGTGTGAACACCACTGCGTCCAACTCAGGATCATGGATCGGATAATTCCTCTCGTGAATCTTAAGTTGCCTAGAAGCATAGGCTATCACCTTGCCTCTCTACATCAACGCACATCTCAATCCAACTCTTGAAGCATCATAATAGATCATAAAATCTTCTGTTCCATCAGGCAAGGTTAGGACTGGTGTAGTAGTCAGTCTAGTCTTTATCTCTTGAAAACTTTTCTCACACTCATCGGACCACTGAAACTTGACCTTTTTCTGAGTCATCTTTGTCAATGGTGCGGATAGGGAAGAAAATCCCTCAACAAATCAGCGGTAGTAGACTGCCAACCCCAAGAAACTCCTTATGTTAGTTGGAGAGGTTGTTCTAGGCCAATTCTTAACTGCTTCAATCTTTTGAAAGTCTACTTGAATACCAACACCCGAAATAATATGGCCTAGGAAAGCCACAAATTTAAGCCAGAATTCACATTTCAAAAATTTCGCATACAACTCATGGTCTTAAGGTTTTAAGGGACAATTCTGAAGTGTTTTGCATGCTCTTCCTCATCCCTTGAATGCACAAAAATATTATCAATGAACACAATCACAAACGTAACCAAATATTATCGGAACACCCTATTCATCAAATCCATAAAGGTTGCAGGTGCATTTGTCAACCCGAAGGACATGACCAAGAACTCATAATGGTCGTATCTATTCATAAAGGCTTTCTTCGGATTATCACACTCCCTCACTTTCAACTGATGGTAACCAAATCGGAGGTCTATGTTTGAGAAATAAGAGGCACCCTGAAGTTAGTTAAACAAGTCAGCTATCCTTGGGAGAGGATACTTGTTCTTTATGGTGACCTTGTTCAGTTGCCTATAGTCAATGCACATTCTAAGATACCCATCTTTCTTTTGTACGAATAGGACAGAGGCACCCCAAGGAGAAACACTGAGCCTTATGAAGCCCTTCTCTAACAAATCATTCAATTGTTCCTTCAATTCTTTCAGTTCAGTGGGGGCCATACTATAAGGTGGAATTGAGATAGGCTGGATATCAAGAAGAAGATCAATTTCGAAATCAATCTCCTTATCAGGAGGGACTCCAGGCAGATCCTCAAGAAACACTTCTGGGAACTCATTCACGATCGAAACTGACTCAAGAGTTGGAGACTCAACATCATCAGATTTAACTCTCATGGGGTGGTAAATACACCCCTTAGAAATCAACTTTCTAGCTTTAAGGTATGAGATAAACCTTCGTTTAGGTGCTATGGAATCACCCTTCCAATCTAGGATTGGCTCATTTGGAAATTGCAACCTAACTATTCAGGCTCTACAATCAACGTATTCATAACATGCTTGGAGCCAATCAGTGCTGAGGATCAAATCAAAATTGGTTATTTCTAACTCAATCAGATCAATGATAATATCCCTATGATGGATGGACACTATGCAAGCTCTGTAGACTCTTCCAGCTCGAATGGATTCACCCAAGGGAGTAGAAACATCAAATGGTTCAAGAAGACTCTTAGGAGTTCTATCAAATCTACTAGCCAATAAGGATTTACAAATGATAATATGGCACCAGGATCCATCAATACATAACATTCAATAGAAAATACTCGAATCATACCTGTCACAACATTTGGGAGTTCTCCTGATCATATCGACTGCCCATGGCATACAAAAGATTTGTGGCTCCACTTGCACCGGTCGTAGTACCTCTCTAATTACCCTTAGCTGGTGGGCGGATGCAGAAGATGGAAACCGGTCAGCCCACTTTGGGCAATCTCTCTGGTACTGACCTGCTTGGCTGCACTTGAAGCATACATCACTCCTCTCACGACATCTCCCCAAGTGCAGCTTATCGCATGTACCACATGGTGGTTTACCTCGTGAATCCTGAGCCGCACTAGCTTGTGACTGGGACACATGGGCTCCAACATTCTAAGATATCTGATCATTTTGGACTCGAGGTGCAGGTGCACTAGCAGACGATGGTGCTGGAAATTGATTTCCATGAGGTAAGGAGTTCTCAGGATCCTTAGTGGATGCGTACCCTGTGAACTCAGGCGGATTCATCCTCAAGAATTCTCAGACTCTGGAAGTGTCATGGGCATCCTGTCGGGATGCTCCTAGTCTCGCAGCAGGTGCTATGACTGCCTGCTCTAGAGTTCAAATAGCTTGGGGGAACTCAGCATTAGATACCTCATCTTGCGGGGGCTGCGCAACAGGGACAACTTGTTTCATGGCACCTCATGTCCTTGAGGTCCAGGTGGATTGACATTCTGTCGGGCGAGACGTCCTCTACCCCTGACAGCTCTTGTGGGATGCATAATCACAATTCTGCAACACATAAAGCTCAAATTAGAATAGAACTTCCGTAGAGTATAACTCTATAGCACGATTTAAAACATGAATTAAGGGAAAACAATTCCTAGTGTCCTATAGACTCCTGTTTATCGGGTGTGGTCGACAACACACCCATAAACAAGACTCTACTAGACACGACTTCATAGACTCCCTAGGATACGTGAACTCGTGCTCTGGTACCTAGTTTTTCATGCCCTGGGAGGGGACCCAAGACGTGGCTGGCACCCAGAGACTATTGCTAGTCCCCAAGAAAACCACTTGGCCTTATCACTCTCATCCACTCAACAATATTACTAATCTAAGGAAGATAATGAGAATAAATGGGCACATCTTAGTCTGAACAGTAATGACAAATAAAGGCTAGTGGAAAGAAACTAGCTTATAAGTTCCAAGATCAATATTTGATTCTAGTCTATGAAGCCTCTATCACTATTACGTGGTGCCAATGACAGGTCCATGGCTACCTCAATCCAACATAAAAAAATAATAAGCAATTTTAAACTCTAAAGCATGATGAAAATAATGCAATGAACCCTCCGAAGTAAGGGAGGCTCACCAATCTGCTGAACACTCGAAGGTCATCAATGGTTCGCCTACTGATGACCTCTATCCTGCTTATCTACATCATCATTTGATGCAGTCCAAAAAGTGGACATTAGTACTTGGAACGTACTGGTATGTAAAATATGTGAGTAAAATCGAAATAGGTAGAATAATAGTAAAAGCAATAACAACTCAATATAGAAATCAATCAACATGTCAAATATCTATCTAAAGAAAGAATAAAGAGTAGACAAGTGACCCATCTACCAATCAACTCATCATTAAATCGGACACACCTCAGAAGGACTCATCTCAACTCATCTCATCACGTCACATCTCATCTCATCGCATCTCGACTCAGATTACTCAAGGTAGGAACTTTTTGGGAGTTTTTCTTATCTGACAACAATCACTTATGAGCCAGTGATCGTACAACAATCTCGTTGATGTTGCCAGAACCATCCCATATTTGCGAGTTAGGGGACGAATGAAATCCACTAGGGAACCCAACAGTCCATTAAGTCCTCTATTGTTTCAGGGACTCTATCTAGAGGGAACCATGATGAAATGTAATAGTTCTAATCCTTGCCTACATTTGGCTACGTAGTTTGACAAGTGTGAAGTTGGACTAACTCTTACTTTATCGGTGCTCGATACTCCTCCCATGACTCAATGCGTGTAAATAATCCATCCAGTCAATACATCTCAATTGACTCATCTCAACGGAGCATCGTGAAGGCTCTCATCATTCTATTAGTCTCAGAGACGCTCTAATCATGTCATCATTCATCCAGTCTCAAAGGGACTTTAATCATCTCATCATTCAAAATCTCAATCAATAATTCAAGGATTTAAACAATCATTAAGGTTTAATCGAATGAACAAATAATTAGAGTTCATTCATGGAGACTCCAAGACTATCAAGTTCTATCAACTCATCATCATTCTCACATCTCATTCTCAATCACATTCCCAATCGAGGCACTATACTCAATCTTACCTTCTTTCATGCAACCTTTAAGAAATCATAGATAGGGTTATGTGACACTTCAATTAAAACATTCAATTCATATAAACAAGTTTATAATGATCATCAATATATGAAAATACATGTGAATAATCTACTTTCAAGAAAATATTCAAGACATCATACATATTGACTCAAGAACCTTCAATCAACCATTTAAGAGCATCGATGGGGCACATGGGATGACAAGCTCATAGTTTTGTTTAGCATTATATACCTGGGTCCAAGGTCTCCAATTCAACCGTCAAGAATTCACCAATCTTGTGTTCTTCTTTCTTCTCTCTCAAGCCCTATCTTTCAAGTATAATGAAGAATGACTTAGAATGGGGGTGTTGATCTTATTTGATCATCAAAACAACCTAAATGGGTGGTGGTTCACGTTTAAAGGGGTGGGGAAAATTCCAAAATACCCCTACAAAGAATAAAATTTTTAAACTTTATGTAGCAAGTCAGAATGACAGGTCCGCGACGCATACTTGCCGTGCATTTGTGATTTTTTGAAATTAATCCAGTCAAAATTTTGAGAAAAAGTATAAGTGTGGGTGCACGTTGGGTCTGTGTCGCAGAGCCGTCGTGTTCCCTCACTGTTTTGGGTCTTTAATAGGTCCTCGTCGCGGGCTTGTCACGTACCCTCACTGTTTTGGGTCTGCGATAGGTCCTCAACACGGTCCTATCGCATACCCTCACTATTTTGGCCAATATTTGTGAAAATCAATATTGGACTTGGTTCCTCTTAAATCGGGTCGAGACCATTTTCTGAATCGATTTTTTGCGCTGATTGCAAATCTGATCTCAGATTTACCGTCCGAGCTAGGGAAGATGTGTTACACGTATGACTCTGTTCTAGGCATATTTTGATAATTTTATCGGGCGTTACATAATGACAGACCCATGGCTACCTCAAAATAAAATAAAAAGGCCAAATTCAAAGCTGGAAGGAAAAAATGATATCCTTCGAAAGTAGGGGAGGGCTCAGCAATCAACTAAAAGAAAATAGGTCCTCAACGGGGTGCTTGATGATGACTGCTAGTACTTGTCTATGCATCGTGAAAAGATGAAGGCACAAATAGGCGCTAGTACGTGGAATGTATGAGTATGTAAAATAGCAGAAAGAAACATGTAAAGGAAGAACAACATCAACTCAATAGCTCAACTCAAGAAGTAGAAAACTCAATCATCACGTCAAGAGTCTAAAGTAAGAATGCAATTTAGACAATGACTACTCATCTATCATCTACGCCCCATGCACTGAAAGTACTATCAAGACCTATTTGGGAGTTTCTCTAACCAACAACCATCACCTATGAGTCAGTGATGATACAACGAAGTGATGTCGTAGCCACATCCATCCAATATCTTTCCAGGGTATAGGACATCCCATCGGTGGATCCAAAATTAGTAACATCAAGTCCTCTTTTTGGGACATTAGAAAGAACCTATTTTACAGTTCAATCCTCTCCTAAGCTGGCTACATAGTTACTGAGTTCGAGTTGGACTTACTCTTACTCAGTTCGGTGCTCAATACTCCTCTGAAGACTCGATATGCTCATAAGACATCAACCCTACAATTAACTCGTTCATCTAATCTCATTAGACATTTGTCAACTTAATTCATCACATCAACTATCAACTCTTTGGTTACATTCTTTTAAGATTCAACTTTTGACTCATAAGTACTCTATCATTCATCATTTTAACTCATAGCATTCAGGAAAAACAAAGTAAAGTTAAAACATTTAGGGATTCCATAGACATCTTTTTTAGGCTCAAATTATTGTCATGCATGCTCATTTAAATAGAATATGTAAAAATAATAAGAATTCATGCTAGGGTTCATGTAGTAAGGAAAAATCATCTAATTCAAGCATTTAGTTCATAAAAATTGTAGTTCATGGAAAATTGTATAGAAATACATTAGAATTTAAGAAAAACCTTCAAGAAACATTCATGGGAGACTCAATTTACTCACAACTCCATCAATTCAGGTTATAGGGCACATGGAAGAACATAGTCCATGTTTTAGTTAACCTTACATACCTTGAAGTTTTGATTTCTGAACTAACTTGGAAGATTCTTAATTTTCTCTTCAAACCCTAGCCTTTTACTCCTTTGAACCCTTGCTTTATGTTTGAGAGAGCATTTTAGTGTAAAAAGATTGAAATGATATGTTTATGACTTTATTTAGGTGTAAAAATGTTAATTTTAGGCTTTGAAAGGGTTGGAAAAGGCCAAAATACCCTTTCTTTAAAAATTATCAAAGTCGTCTATGAATCTATCTACAGCCCATAGAAACATCCACGGCTCACAGAGACCCTTCTGTAAACTTTTGGGTAAATTTCGGAGTCTCTGGATCACTTTCACGAGCTCAATCTACAATCTGTTGATTGGTCCGTAGAATTTGGTACCAAAAAAGTGGATTTTCAAGACATTTTCTACAAGTTAGCAGACATGTCGTAATTTTTTCCATGGCCCGTATCAGGTTTCATTTTGTACCTGTCTTGACCCTGACCTAGGGTCCAGGAGTGACATGGCTAATGGGAACCCAAGAGTCCCCAAACAAGCATCAAAGTATCCAAAATTCACATCATTGGTTCAGAAGCAAATCCAAAAAGTAAACTCATAGTTTTAATGAAGGGGAATTTATGACTCATGCTATGGGGATATCATAGGGAAAGTGATTAGCAAGGATTTTCACATAACATGTAGCACATAAAGACTAAGGGGCAGGCAAGTATAACTCACTCTATGAGGGCAATTCGGGACTTAGGATTTACACATTTCCACATAAAACATACATAAATATCATAATTCTCATAACAAAAATGCATAATAACCATATCCAAAAGATATACATAGCCATAAGCACCAAATACAATACATAACACATAGATCTGACAAGAGTCTACTAGATGTCCAATAATGCCTCTAGTCATAAGATGGGAGGGGGGCCAAGACATGTCTCGGGCTCACCTTCAAGTAAATATAGCATAACCAAAATCTACATAAGATAGAGGAATGGTGGCTTGTCCTTGGAAGATATGACTCATCATAACAAGCCAAAACTTGTGTTCCCAGCTAAAGTCAGACGGTGGATGATCGTAGTCTTCGGTCCCTATATGGTGAGATCATGTAGGCAAAAGTATGCAGTAGTACATTTGAATGTACTGTGTATGTGGGGTGAAATGCATGTAACTTACCAAAACCTATTGAAACATCCCCAAAATGTGCCAGAAAATGTGCCTCGGAAGTGCCCGAATCGTAATTTTCATATATCTCAAAATATCTGCATGATATCGAAAGTTCAACTTCATAATCTTGCTCAGGGAGTCAAATTGAGTGGGAAATAGGTGTAACCCCGATTTTAGAAGAACAATTCACAATTTCAATTTTCCAAGTTTATGAAAACCAGTGGGCATTCGTTCCCCTGGCGCGACGCGCCAAGGGCATGCCCCTGTGTTAATTTTGCTCAGATTTTCTGTTCCGGTCCAGGGCTTTTGGATCTTGGGCCCAAGCCTTTCCATAAGTGAAAATACCTATACTTAGCCGTATTTCACCCTCATATCATCCAAGACATTCTCAAATACTCTCTCAAACACTTGGTATGTGGATCTCAAGGTTCTCATTCAAGCTTCAGGTCTCCATCTCCAATCTTCTTTAAGGATTCTCCAAAGTTCAAGGTATGTGGATTTCTTACATGGGCTCCTTCCACCCATGATACCCAAGCTCTCTTTTACCTAAAACTGTATGATTTAAAGTTGATTTACTCATGGGTCTCATCTATTATGAATTTCACTGCACACTATGTTGGAGTTTCACGAAATTATGGTTGCTTTAGCATGTTTTGAGCAATGAATCTAAGCTCTGTTGTGGTATTTGATGAAGGGCTTTGATGTATATTTCTTTAGGGTGTTACCAAATATTGATTGATCATTTTACATTGGATTTTCTTGCGTGATTTCATCCCTAAATTGCATGGTTTTACATTTGCATTACACACCCGCAAAGTATTTGATAAAATATCCGGTTAGGGGTTCTTGAGTTGTTGAAGGTTTAAAGCACGACATATGAGTTGAATGACTTTATGATGATGATAAGAATGTTTATATGAGTTATTTTCATGAAAAAGTACCTATGGTGTTGCAAGTAGATTATTGGGTTCCCATGTTTGTTGTGTTCTTTAGAAAATGGAGAAGGCCATCCCTTGATGCTTGAAATTTAATGTTTTGATGAGCTAGTTTTATGATTCCTACCGAAAAGGCCATGCCATAAGGTAGAATGACTACTAGTTCCTATCGAAAAGATCATATCATAAGGTATGGACATCCTACCTAAACGACCATGCCGTAAGGTAGAATGACTAATGGTTCCTACCAAAAAGATCATATCATAAAGTACGGAAAACCTACCGAAAAGGTCATGACGTAAGGTAGAAAGATTACTGGTTTCCACTGAAAAGATCATATCGTAAGTTGTGGACATTCTATCGAAAAGGCCATGCCGCAAGATAGAATGAATCACGTCTCCTACCAAAAAGATTATATCATAAAGTGGAAGACATCTTCTACTACCTATCAACAATACTATGTGGTACGGTAGGGGTATTTGTAACACTCTCCAAAAACGTAAGGCGAATGGGGGCCATTTAGCCCATTTCATGAAAGTTGGTAAAGAGGGGTTGAGTATGTATTCCATATTGATCTTGCATTCCTTGATCATGATTTACAAGAATATTTTACCTTAAGCATTGATCATGCATGTCGTATTAATGTTATACCTATCCTTGCTTATAATTATTCATTTCGATTATGTTGTCAATCCCTTGCTAGCATTGCATCCTACATGCTTAGTACATTCAAATGTACTAACACATACTCTGCCTAGATGATGTTACCATGTAGGAAACGGAGCCCCACTTGATCATCCTCCTCCATATGGCTAGTATGATCTCTCTCAAGCTCTTGGGTGAGTTCTCCATTTCGGGGACTATGTTTATGATCTAAATCTTTGTTTCAAGACTATCTTCTTTTGTGTATATGTTAAATATGAGGGTGAGCCCGGTAGCTTGTCTTGGCCCCGCTCTTATCTATGTAGTAGAGGTATTATTGGACATGCCATGTGTAATGTTATAAGCTTTGACTCTTTCTTGGATTTTGTTGTTTATTATGTAAAAGATGTCCCTAGCCCCCGGTTATCCATAATTACTATCTCTTTTTATTATCTTATTGCTTCCACGACTAAGGATGTGTAATGATATGTTAAGAGGCTTACTTAGGATCCCTTCGGGTTCTCCTTATGCCGTGTCACGTCTAGGCCCTAGGCTTGGGTCGTGACACTAGTATGCGATGTTAGATAACAAAGGAACATAACATAGAACAAGACATATATAGCAAGGAATGTACTATAACAAGATGCTATGAAATTCACGATGCATGAACTGCAAACGATGCTCACATATAGCGAGGATGTGACCTCAACTGACATGGGTAAGATCAAGCAAGCTATTACTTGGAATCCCAATGAAATCCCCTGATCAATAAAGAGGTGGTCCACTTACCAAAGGTAAACCATACATCACCTTACAGGAACCTATCCCATTTCATATGAAGCAACCTTCCTTACGAAAACATATCCCATTTTGGATAGCATTTCCACATATAGCGTATCATGTCACATAATACTTCACCTTATAGGAACCTATCCCATTTCGTATGAAGCAACCTTCCTTATGGGAACATATCCCATTTCGGATAGGATTTCACATAATATATGTTAGGCACATAGTTCTAGGAAAGAAAGCACTCCCTTAATCCATTGGTGCTAAGTCCTCATCCTACAAGAATGCTCATAATTTACATATGCATGCTTTCAAGAGGAGTAAGTCTCATCAAAACATTTCGCTCCATTCTTAGGACTAAAGGCCAAATATATTCATATTTAGGCTCAAATACCAAATCATAATCATAATTCGTAAGACTCATGCATAAGAATAGCTCATTCATATATACATAATGGTGCAAGCACCCATAATGCTCCAAGAGCCATAATCATAGACATGTGTGTGATCACATTCTTGTCATAACCAATATCTTATCAAAATCATATCATAGAACATAGGCTTAATCCACTTCATAATTTCCATGAAAATCAACTGTCGTGAACGAAAATGCCATGAATGATGTGAGGAAAACGTTGGTAATTAAGATTCAATCTAAAATCAACAATATAATATCAAATTCAAGAGAAAACATAATTAAATTCACATTTAAAATCATAGTGTAATCACCTACGCATAAACAAGCCTTAAAAGGGGACATGCACATTCATTATTTCATAAACTACGCATAAACAAGCCTTAAAAGGGGACATGCACATTCATTATTTCATAAACTCAATGTAAATCATCATAATAGGGCTTAAAGTAACTTAAAATCATCAAATATGTACACCCATACATTAATTTAATTTAATAAATCTAAATAATGAAAACTCATATTCAAAGAGAGCTTAAATTCATGAAATTTGATTGAAAAGATTTGGGTCTCCTTGATCGGAAGGAAACAAGGATCAAACCCACATACCTCCACCAAGATGAAGAAACCCAAAAGAATTTGAAGAAGAATTGAGTCCTCTAGCTCCCAAGTTGGAAATCTTCAAGAGTGTCTTGGAATAGATTATAGAGTGTCTTGAGTGAATTAGTTTTGACTGAGAGTTTTGGAATTAGTGTATGAGAGGTTAAGAAATATAAAGGAGGGTTTAAAGGTCTTAAAAAGCCTTGGGGATGGATCAATAAATCAAAAATACCTCAATAAAACGCTCCTTTAAATTTTACCTGCAACATCTCACGCCTAGCTTCATAGGTCATGAAGCCTACTGTCTAATCCCAGACAGAATTTATGAAAAAGGTCACAACTTCTTGCTCCGAACTCAAAATGAGGTGAGACCAAGTGCATTGGAAAACTAATTCAAAGAGCTTTAATTTATAGGTCGTGGGCCACCAATTTCATTTTGTGCTAAGAGATATGCTATTTAAAGTTGGCCCTTATATCGGTACTTATGAAAAACTTAGCCAATGGAATGCCTTCGAACTTGACTTGATGTAGAAGACCTATGATAGCCTTAAACAACATAAATGAGCTTGAATTGAAGTCCTGAAAGTGGAACTAACTTGAGATTGAAGATCTCATAGTTTGAAAAATATTTACGAAATCAACTCCATGAAGGGCCATACGGCCCGTATCAAGTGACAGGAGCCATGTGACTCAACTCCAGACCAAGGCCACACTCCCAAAATTTAAGGCCAAGTGTAGTACCACTGGAGGCCACATGGACCATGTGACCTCACACGGGTCGTGTAGTCTCCCTTGAGACGACACTTGGTCCAAATTTTATCCAAAAATGAAATCCTCAAGTTTCAATGAAGTCGTATAATATTCGGGTCATTACATCATCTCTCCATTAGGAACATTCTTCCTTGAATGTGGTAGAACAAGGCTTGAAAGGCTTGACTTAGAACATGAAACTTCCAAACACAAGGTAAATGCATACTTCATCATTTGAAAATCTTCAGGTCATTAAAACTCACATCAAAACGTATTCAAATCATTTAAAACATCACAAATAGATCATTGTCGTACACATGTTTGCATGCCATATCATGAGAATTAAGAGTGAATGAATTAGGACCATTGAGAATAGGAAGAACCTAATACCATAGGCTTGAGTAGCATGGAAAGGATAGAGGTAGCGTCGCATCATACTTTATTCCACTCCTCACGTAGCACTCTCAACATGTTACCCCTTGTTGCGAAGCCTCTCCTCTATTCTATCCAAGATCTCAACTGGAACTTCCTCATAAGTCAAGTCCTCCTTAACCTCCACACCTTCCAAAGGTACAATAGCACTCGTATCACAAACCAACTTCCTCAAATTTGACACATAGAAAACCAAATGAATAGAACTCAATCCCGAGTGTAAATCCTATCTATAGGCAATATTCCCAAACCGTTCAACACTCTTATAAGGGCCTACATATCGAGAAAACTTGCCCTTCTTTCCAAACGCATTACACCCTTCCGAGATGAGACCTTCGCATACACCCAATCACCAATACGAGACTCAAGATCCCTCTTTCCAACCTCCAACTAAACTTTTGGTGACTTTGAACCATATTCAACTTTTCCTTAACTAATCCCACTCTTCCATAGCCTCCAACACTAAATCCGAGCCTATAGAAGTCATCTCATCTAACTCGAACAATCCCACCAAAGATCTACACCTTCTACCACATAAACCCAAGCGATGTCATACCAATGTTAGCTTGAAAGCTATTGTTGTAAATAAACTCAATAAATGATGGATGATCGCCCAATTAACCTTTAATTCCAACATACAAGACCTCGACATGTCCTCCAAAGTTTGAATTGTCCTCTCGGCTTGTGCAATAGATTGAGGATGAAAAGTGTCACTTAGCTTCACCTTAGTGCCAAGGCCCTCTTTGAGATGATTTCCAAAAGTGAGAAGTAAGTCAAGTACCGCAATCCAACATAATAAAAGTAGGCATACCATTTGATAAACCAACTATAAATTACATAACATGGCATTTGTTTTCAATATTAAGAGTAGTCTCAACCGATAAGAGGTGAGCCGATTTAGTCATCTGGTCAACAATACCCCAAATTGAATCAAATTGCTTTCGGGTCTAAGGCAAACCAACCACAAAGTCCATGTCCACCTCTTCACACCTCCAAGTAGAAATTTTAATATCTTGAATTAAACCACCGGGTCTTTGGTGTTCTACCTTCGCTTGTCAATACTTAGGGAATACGAATAGGAACTTAGCTATATCCTTCTTCAAACCATCCGACCAAGTGCACCTCTCTCAAACCCTTGTATCTCTTAGTAGATCTCATGTGAATTGAATAAATAAAGTTATGGGACTCAATCATGATCACCTCTCTAAGACCATCGACATCCAAAACACACAATCAATCTTGGTACCAAATTACACTGTCTCCCCCTTGGGAGAAAACCTCTATCTTCTTTTCTACAACCAAAGTCTTCAACTCAACCAACAGTGGCTCTAAGTCTTACCTTCTCTTAAGATCCACATCCACAAAGATTTGACCCCATTCTGAACATGGATACCACCGTCATTGGAGTTGGCCAACCTACCACCCAATCTGACCCAACGGTAAACATACTTTGCCAACTCTCCTTTACCTTCGATAACATGAGCCTCACATCCCATACATAGCCCACTAAGAGTGTCAACTATAGTATTTACCTTGCCGGGATGAGGTCATACACCCGTGTCATAGCCCTTTAGGAGTTCCAACCTTCTCCTTTGCCTCAAGTTAAGGTCCCTTTGAGTGAAGAGATATTGCAAACTCTTTCGATCAGTGAGAACATCAACATGCACCCCTCATAAAAAGTGTCTCCAAATGTTCAAGGCTAATATCACTGCTGCTAATCCAACATCATGAGTTGGGTGATTACTCTTATGCACCTTCAATTACCTTGATGCGTAAGATATCACCTTATCATGTTGCATATGTATATAACCCAACCCAATCTGAGAAGCATCACCACACACCACCAACCCATCTAACCTATCCGGTAAAGTCAAAACAAGATCCGATGCAAACCAAATTTTCAATGCCTGGAAACTATTCCTATTCCCATCCGACCATGCAAATTTTGCCCCCTTTTGAGTCAATATGGTCAATAGAGATGCAATATATTAGAAACCTTACACAAACCTTCCATCGTAATAAGCCAACCCAAGAAAAATTTCGAATACCCAAGGGACCAAGCTTCTCAAAAAATGCACATCTTTCTCCAATTCCCTCTTGACCTCATGTATAGGATCGGTTACAACATCCTTCTTTGTCTGGATCCCATTATGAGCCCAAAATAAGTCTCCTTATTTGATGATGAGGAATGGAGATAGGAAATCTAAAGACACATTCCATAGCACGATAAGAATCATGAAAAAGTGAAATATTTCCTAAAATACCTTGTAGCCTCCTACCCATAGATGTGGTGCGCTTCACACCCATGATTAAGACTCTACTTGACGCAGCATGTTGGACTCTGAGGAACATATATAAATCTAGTGCTCTGACACCATCTCTATCATGATCCAGACCTAGGGACTCGGAATGACATGGCTAATGGGAACCCACGAGTCCCCAACAAGTATAAAAGTATCCAAAATTCACATCATTGGTTCGAAAGCATATTCAAAAAGTAAACACATAGTTCTAAAGGATAGGAAATTAGGACTCACTCTATGGGGATATCATAGGGAAAGGAATTAACATGGATTCACAAAATATGTAGCACATAAAGACTAAGGGACGGGTAAGTATGACTAACTCTATGAAGGCAATTCAGGACTTAGGACCTTCCACATTTCCATATCAAACATACATAAATATCATAATCCTTATAACAAATCCAAATGCCATATCCAAGAGATATCCATTACCATAAGCTCCAAATACAACACATAACACATTGATCCGACAAGAGTCTACAAGATGTCCAACAATACCTCTAGTCATAAGATGGGATGGGGGCAAAGACATGTCCGAGGCTCACCCTCAAGTAAAGATAGCATAAGCAAAAGCTACATAAGATAGAGAAATGGTTGCTTGTCCTTGGAAGATAGTACACACCACAACAAGCCAAAACTTGAGATCCTAGCTAAAGTCGTACGGTGGATGATCGTAGTCTACGGTCCCTACATGGTGAGATCATATAGGCAAAAGTATGCATTAGTACATTTGAATGTATTAAGTATGCGAGGTGTAATGCATGTAACTTACCAAAATCAGCATACGATGTAAGATGACAAAGGCACATAATATAGAAAGAGATATATATAGCAAGGAATGTAGTATAACAAGATGCAACGAAATTCATGTTGCATGAAATGCAAATGATGCCCATATATAGTAGGGATGTGACCTCAACTGACATGGGTAAGACCAAGCGAGCTATTACTTGGCATCCTGATGAAATCCCCTCATCAGTAAAGAGGTTGTCTACTTGCCAAAGGTAAACCATACTTCACATTATGGGAACCTATCCCATTTTATGTGAAGCGACCTTCCTTATGGGAACATATCCCATTTAGGATAGGATTTCCACATATAGCATACCATGTCACATTATACTTCACCTAACATAAACCTATCCCATTTCATATGAAGCAACCTTCCTTGTGGGAACATATCCCATTTCGGATATGATTTCACATAACCTATCTTAGTCACATAGTTTTAGGAAAGAGAGCACTCCATTGGTGCTAAGTCGTCATCCTTTAAGAATACTCATAATATACATATACATGATTTCAAGAGGAGTAAGTCTCATCAAAATATTGCAATGCATTCTTAGGCCTAAAGGCCAAATTTTATTCATAATAATTCATATTTAAGCTCAAATGTCAAATCATAATCATAATTCATAAGACTCATATATAAGAATAGCTCATTTATACATACATAATGGTGCAAGCACCAGTAATACTCCAAGATCCATAATAATAGACATGTATGTGATCATATTCTTATCATAACCAATATCTTGTCAAAATCTTATCATAGAACATAATTGGGCTTAACCCACTTCATAATTTCCATGAAAATCCAATGTCATGAATGCAAATGCCATGAATGATGTGAGGAAAATATGGGTAATTAAGATTCAATCTAAAATCAATAATATTATATGAAATTCAAGAGAACACATAACTAAATCCACATTTAAAATTATAGTATAATCACTCATGCATAAACAAGCCTTAAAGGGGACATATATATTCATAATTTCATAAACTCATTGTAAACCATCATTATAGGACCTAAAGTAACTTAAAATCATCAAATATGTAAAGATCATACATCAATTTAATTTAATAAATCTAAATAATGAAAACCCATATTCAAAGAGAGCTTAAATTCATGAAATTTTATTGAAAAGATTTGGATCTCCTTAATTGGAAGGAATCAAGGATGAAACCCACATACCTCCACCAAGATGAAGAAACCCGAAAGCATTTGAAGCAGAATTGAGTCCTCTTGCTCCCAAGTTGAAAATATTCAAGAGTTCCTTGGAATAGATTATAGAGCGGCTTGAGTGAATTAGACTTGAATGAGGGTTTTGGAATTAGTGTAGGAGAGGTCTAGGAATATAAAGGAGGATATAAAGGTCTTAAAAAACCCTTGGGGATGGGTCAAAATATCAAAAATAGCTTAATAAAATGCGCCTTTAAATTTTATCTACAATATCTCATGCCTAATTTCATGGGTCGTGAAGCACTTCACAGGTCATGAAACCTCCCATCTAGCCCAAATAGATTTTACGAAAAAGATCATAATTTCTTGCTTTGAACTCAAAATTACGTGAGGCCAAGTTCATTGGAATGCTAATTCAAAAAGTTTAATTTGATAGGTCATGAGCTACCAAGTTCATTTTGTGCTAAGATATATGGACATTTAAAGTTGACCCTTCTATCTGTACTTACGAAAAACCTAACCAATGGAATGCCTTTGAACTTGACTTGATGTAGGAGACCTGTGATGGCCTTAAAAAACATAAATGAGTTTGAATTGAAGTCTAGAAGGTTAACCTAGCTTGATCTTAAAGATCCCATACTTAGAAAAATTTTACAAAATCAATTCCACGGAGGGCCATATAGCCCTATCAAGTCACAGGAGTCGTGTGACTACACTTAGGCCAAAAATAGTCAGTTTAAGCTTAAGGCTATTCACACGGCCCTCTACACAATTTGTGAAGATAATTTTACTTGCGAAGAGGTTCTGGTAGAACTTTTGGATAGACAAGTGAAGAGGTTGAGGAATAAGTATGTTGCGTCTGTCAAGGGTCTTTAGAGAAATCAACAAGTTAAAAGACATGGGAAGCCGATGCGGATATGTAAAAGCAATATCCCTATATTTTCCACTCTACTCTAGCCTAAGGTACTAATTCAAGTCCTCTATATGATTTCAAGTCTTACGTTTCAGTCCTTATATCATTGCATGCGTTCATGTTTATGTTGACAAATTCATGGTGATTTTGACACTTATGTTGAGAGTTTTTAAAGCGGTGTTTAAGCGCATTATTGCATTCTTGTTGAGGCTGATTCATTCATGATTATTCTTCTTATATATGCTTTCTTGACATTCGAGGATAAATGTTCCCAAAGCGGAGATATTGAAACGCCCCAAAAAGTGACCAAAAATATGCCTCGGAAATACCCATAATCGTAATTTCTGTATATCTCAAAATTTATGCATGATATCGAAAATCCAACTTCATATTCTTGATAAGGGGAAAAATTGGTTGCCCAATTTTAGAGCAACCGTATCAAAATTTGATTTTCCAAAGTTCATGAAAAACAGAATCAATTCGCGCCGCTAGCACGATGCGACCAGGGTGCGTACTTGTACATTTTTGCTGCTAGCTACTCTACTTTGATGCAAGGCATTGGGGTCAAAGTCTTAAGCCTTCTTATGCATAAAAGCACCTATACTTCGTCATTTTTCAACCTCATATCATTCAAGGTATTCCCTAAAACCCTTTCAAACACTTAGCCAAATATTTCATTCAAAATTAGGTGTCCCAAACACATTTTGGATCACAAGGAATTCATTCAAGATTCAAGTTCCCGTTTAAATATTCATCAAGGAAATCTCCAAAGTTGAGGTATGTGGGTTTCAACCATTGGGTCCTTCCATCCATGGTGCCCAACCTTCCTTTTTAAGTAAAATGCATGTTTTTAAGTTGATTTATCTATGGATATTTCTTATTATGAATTGATTATGAACTATTTTGGGGTTTCATGAAATGTTGACTGTTTAACCATATTTTGAGCTATGAATCTATAATCTATTATGAGATTTGATGAGGAGTTTCAATGCATCTTGCATGAGGGTATTACTAAGTGTCGGTGGATTGATTTACATTATATTTTCTCACATAATTTTGCTCTTGAATTGCATGATTTTCTAGAATTACACACCCGTTAAGTGTTTGACAAAAAGTTCGATTAAGAATTCTTGAGTTAATGAAGGTCTATCTCATGACTTATGAGCTAAGTGACTTTATGATGATGAAAGGAATGTATAAATGTATTGATTTCTTGAAAAGTATCTATATTGTTGCAAGTTAACCACACCTTGTTGAGGGGTTACTATACCTCAATTGCCTTGTCGGGGGCTGCTATATCTGTATTACCATATTGAGGGGTATACACCTCAATCACGTTGTCAGGGGGTGGTAAGCCCGTATTACCAATTGAGGGTAGACACTGCAATTGCCTTATCGGGGTTTGGTAAGCCTGCGCTACCAATTGAGTGGTAGATACCTCAATTGCCTTCCAAAAGGGGTAGTATGCCTTGGATTCCAAGTACTAGTTTGCTTGTTCTATGATGATGATCTCTTCCTACACATATATTATGTTCTATATAAGCATGTTTTACTTCAAGCATTGATCATGCATACCATGTTGCTAGTATGCCATTTCTTGCTTATGTATATGCATTTTGATTATGTTGTCTATCTCTTGTTGCATTGCATGCTACATACTTAATACATTCAAACGTACTAATATATACTTTATGCCTACATGATGTTACCATGTTGGAACCGGAGCCCCTAATGATCATCCTCCCCGTGGCTAGTTGATCATCTTGAAGAATAGCTATTGTTGATTCCTCAAGTTCGAGTACACTAGCTTTGCACTCCTTCTTTTGTTAACTCTTATGTTGAACTTTGATACTAAAAGGGTGAGCTCAGAAAGTGTCTTGGCTTCCGCCTAATCTATGCTAGAGGTGTTATTGGACAATTTATGTAATTATGTTTTACGCTTTGACTCTTTGATGATTTATGCTATTAAAGACTTTCCTTAGTCCCTTTATCCATGTTTATACTTTCTTGATGTTGTTTGCTTTCCTTCCACGACCAAGGATGTGTGATTGATATGCTAAGAGGCTTGTTTGGGCCCCTTCAGGTTCCCATTCGCTTGTCACGTCTAGGCCCTAGGCTTGGGTCATGACATAATTGAGTAAAAGTAAGTCCAACTCGAACTCGATAACTATGTAACCGGTGTAGGAAAGGATTGAACCATAAAATAGGATATTTTCTATTATTCTAAACTAGGGACTTGATGTTATTGATTTTGGATCCATAGATGGGATGTCCTATACCTTCAGCAAGGTATTGGATGAATGTGGAAACGACATCACTTCATTGTATCATCTCCGGCTCATAGGTGGTAGTTATCTGTTAGAACAACTCCCAAATAGGCCTTGGTAGTACTCTGAGTAAATGGGATGTAGATGATAGATGAGTACTCATTGTCTAAATTACATTCTTACTTTAGACTCTTGACATGATGATTGAGTTTCTTACTTCTTGAGTTGTGCTATTTGAGTTGATGTGATTCTTCCTTTACATGTTTCTTTCTGTCATTTTATATACTCTCACATTCCACGTACTGATATCCATTTAGGCCTGCATCTTTTCATGATGTAGATATAGGCACTAGTGGTCATCAGCAGGCGCCCCATTGAGGACCTATTTGCTTTCAGTTGATTGGTGAGCCCTCCCCTACTCTTGAAGGATATTATATTTCCATTCTAGGTTAAGTTAGACTTATCTTATTCTATTTTTTAGGTAGTCATGAATCTGTCATTGGCATCACTTAGTCAGATGTCTAGAGGCTTCATAGACTAGACTATTGAGTTGTGATTGGATATTATTATTGACTAGTTTCTTTCACACTAGTGTTAGTTGAAGGAGGATTGTTTGGCTTTCGGCCTTTATTTATTATTGTCAATTTTTTTCTTAAATATTCATATTTATGGGTGTCTTTTGCTACTTAAATGTAATTGAACGAATGTGATGATTCTGAGGAGTTCACTTGGGACTAGCAATAGTCTCTGAGTGTTGGTCATGCTAAGGGTACCCTCCTGGGTGTGACAACAGGTATAGACCTTCTAGCGGACACTCAACCTATCTACATTCTTCCATATAGAATGGCTCCCACAGAGTTGAAGGTAAATAGTAGATTCTCGAGGTTGTTATTACTAGTACTCTCAATAATCTTTGACAATGTTGATGATGACCCTTAAAGAATTAAATTAGTTTTTTCCCCATAAAGATCCATCAGATCCATCACTTTATAACACATGAGTCATTACATTGTAGATACTCGAGCATGTTACTACTACTACTACTATTATTCTCTGACACTTCAAGAATAATTGAGTTAGTTTCTTTCCCATAAGAATCCATTGAATCTATCGGCTTTATAACACCAGAGTCATTAAATTGTAGATTCGTGAGCCTGTTGCAACTACCATTGTTATTACTCTTTAACAATGCTGATGATGACTCTTCAAGAATTGAACTAGTTTGTTTCCGGTAAGGATCCATCAAATCTAGCAACTCTATAACACATGAGTAATTAAATGATGGATTCTCAAGCCCGTTACCACTACCACTATTATTACTCTTTGACAATGTGGATGTTGATCCTCAAGAATTGAACTAGTTTTTTCCCCATAAGAATCCATTGTATCCAACAACTTATAGCATATGAGTCGTCAAATGGTAGATGCTCGAGCCCTTTACCACTAGTGTTATTATTAATTCGTGCCAATGATGACACTTCAAGAATCGAAATATTTCCTTGCCTCGAAAAAAGATCTTCCTTTCTCTATGTTTAGGTCTTCAATCACTTTTCCACCATGTAATCATCAAGATTTTTGTTAAATCTTTGGGATTTGAAATAATTGTGGTTATTTTCAAGTCTTAAAGAGAGAGTTTTGGGATTTCCACTATGTGGCAAATGACATAGCAATGGAGAAAAAGAAGATTTCTTTTGGCTTTTCAATAGAGAAGAGAGCTTCATTTTTTTTCTAAAAGAAATAAAGGGGGAACTATTGAAGTTTGAATGGTAAAAAAAAAATGATATGACTTTTTTTATTTTTGCAGTTGTTGGAGTTTGATGGATGGGTTATAAATATAAAAGTCATTTTCCTCAAAATTTTAATTGGTGTGGAAAGCAATAAATGCCACGACAAAGTTTTTTTTTTTTTGAAACTTAATATTTACGGAAGATTTGTAATAAATAAATATAATATGATCTCAATATTCATTTTTATTTAATAGATGTTTGACTACAATATTAAAAAAATGAAATATTTACACCTTAGCATTAGTTTATATTTATCTGATCTCAATAATAATTTTATTTAATATATATTTCACCAAACAAAATATTGTAAAAAATGAAATGTTTACACCGCAGTATTAGTTTTACTTACATTTATGAAATATGTTACATTTATAAGTCAAACTTGTTTAATGTATATGATTTGTACGTGTGTGTCATTTCAATTTAAAAGATTACTAGTCTAGTGTATGTGTTTTACACCTATTTGTCGTGTCATTGAAGAATTATATATAAATAGTACTTGTCATTAAAATAAATATAATATTCATATAAATAAAATTAAATAAATATCATTAATCTGATGCAATAGTTTAATTTATTATGAACAGACAAAAATGAAAAAATCAATTCAATTACTTATATAGTTTATGAATACATAAAGTAATAATTTGGATTCGAATAGCTAGGAGTTAAATAATTAATTGATTAAAATTTAATTTTTAAAAAGGATCTTAAATATAAAATGAGTAGTTTAATGTTTTCAACGTAAATTTAATTTTTTGTTTTTTTTTAAACTTGTTATATTACATACTTTTATTAACAAAATATTTGATAATCAAAATTTTCGTTACTTCCAAAGTCTTAAATATAAATCTTAGAAACATAATAGTGTTTTTCCTTTTTCCATTATAGCATGGACAATTATTTATATAGAATAGTCCTAAATCAATATAAGAATGAAATCAAGATAATATTTTGGCTTTATTCTTCATAGCCTAGACAATTATTTATATAAAATAATCCTAAATCAAGAGTCACGAATTCTAAATATAAAGAATCCCAATTTAAAAGTGATATTGAAACTAAATAAATAAAAGATAAAATAATAAAATAAGAGAAAATGTGTAAAGATGATCTTGTCTGAAGCAGAGTATTTTAATGAAAGGCAAAAAGTTCAAACAACATTTCTAAGGACATTCATGCTTTTAACATAGTACAGATAGATAGATATTTAATAGTACTTGCTTAAATAAATACAATATTCATGTAAACAAAATTAAATAGATATTATAATTTTGATGCAATACTTTAATCTACTGTGAACTGACAAGGATTACAAAATCAATTCAGTTACT